>JABUQX010046163.1:45000-52500 GCA_015478945.1 Trachelipus rathkii | reverse complement strand
TATATATATATATATATATATATATATATATAAATATATATATGGTCAGCCTCCAGAAGAGCCACAATCCATATCAAAAACTACAACAGCTACCAGGAAAAGGAATACATTGCTGGAATGCTTGTCCAATTTTAAATAAAAAAAAATTATATCTCAAAATTCATACCAGCTACAGCGAAAGGGATACATTTTTGAAGCTCCTGGTGTGTTTTTTGACAGGAAAAATGTAAAAAATAAAAAAATAAAAAATTATTGTTAATAATTAATATGATTAGAGAGCCTATTTAGAGACCTTTTATTGGTTACTCGTTAAAATAAATAGACTTTCTATTAAATTTTGGCTTTTTTTTTAACTAAAGAATACCCAAAGGGTATACCGCACCGATGGCAGGAGTCGGGGGTCTCTTCGGCCAGCCTTCCGGGGAAACTACATGGTAGGACTTTCCCCTTCTCCGGGGAGGGTCTCCGGAACCCCTGCTCTTTGGTATTTGGGTGTCACGGGGTTCCTCCGCCCCTCTGCGGGGGTATGGAAAACGTCCCCCCTGTGTTCCCCGTCGGCTCGAGCCCCATAAATTGCCGTGTAATACCTTTACAAATAATATATATATATATATACTATGTCCCAGCACCCACCCCCCAAAAAAATAGCCAATTTTTGTTTAAATTTTTTTTTTTTTACATTTTCCTAACCAAAATTTTACAAGGATTCCAAAAATATATTTCATTTCCCTGTAGCTTTTGTAGTTTTCGAGATATGATTTTTTTTTTAATTTTTTTTTTTATTTTTTTTTTTTTTACAGTTTCCTCGGTAAATTTTTGCCAGGATTCCAGCAATGTATTCCTTTTCCCGGTAGCTGTTGTAGTTTTTGAGATATGGATTGTGGCTCTTCTAGAGGCTGGCCCAGTGGCGTAACTTACGGGACCGCAAGGCCTGCAATGCGGGAGGGCCCGGTGCATGTGGGGCCCGTGCCCGTGGTTTCAGTTTTATTCAAATTGGTTCTGCAATCTACAAAACTCGATGAAAGAGCAAAGGCAAATGGATTGAAAAAACACATGGAAAATTTTGAATTTGTTTTCCAGGTCGTTTTTCATATATTAATACCAGAATCTCTTAACTTGGTTTTGAAATTTCTCCAGAACAGTAACGCTGATCTATCAAAAGAAACTACTGTACTTGATAACATTTTAATTAATAGCCTTTCACATTTAAGAAATAATTTTGAAGATACTATGGCAACTGTTTCTGCTGTTGCCCAACAATGGTGTCTTGATGCCATTTTTCCAGATCATAGAGTTCGTAGAACTAAACGTCATTTTGATGAGCTAGTCCAGGATGAGCGTTTATTAGATCCGTTGAGGTATTATCAAACTGCTGTATTTTACCGAACATTGTACACAATTATTGTCCAATTAAAAAAAGATTTGAAAGTATGGACCATTTGTCTAGTCTCTTTATAACGCTGACTCCAGAATTTCTTTCAACAACAACAAATGAAGAATTGCAGAAAAAAAGCTGAAATTTTGTTATACGAATATAGAGAAGATCTCACAGAAAACTTTCCTTCTGAAATTCAAAGCTTTCGAGTGGCTCTTATGAAAGACATTAGATCAAGAACATTAATAAGAGATTTGGCAGATTTATTATTCATTGACAACTACATCATTGATATAAGTATACCAGATGTTTGCACCGCGTTTTTGCTGCTCTTGACTTTGCCTGTAACTATGGCAACAGCCGAGCGGACATTTTCCAAGTTATAATTGATAAAAAATACTCACGTTCTACAATGTCACAGGAGAGATTAGGGGAAGATTCAATATTGGGGTCGCGCTACGCCCAATTTTCACCTCCCCTATAAATGGACATAAAATTCGGAATTATCAGCCGATTTTGACCCTATAAACACCAAACTGTAGCTTTTTTTGCCCTCTAAAACGTTGTTTTCGGGTGTTTTTCTGTGTCTGTAGTCATTCTTTCAGAATTTTCAATTTTTCAAAACCCATGTTTTTGACATTTTTCGTATCAACTTCCAGAATTTTTTTCGAAATGACTTCAAACTTGAAATATGCATAGATGGGTCCATTACCTACAATAGTCACATTTGTTTTTTTGATTTTTTGAGTTTTGTGCTCAGCGTTGTCCAATTTCCAAACCCACTTTTTTGATTTTAAAATGAAAAATTGCGATAATTTTTTATGTTCGTGCGAAGTGGATGAAGTTTTCAGGGCATATGTAGTCGAAAGAGATGCACATTTTATACTTAAATAATTTCTTTGTATATGCATTTTTTTGATTTATTCTTGAAAAAAATTTTCAAAAAAAAAAAAAATTTGGAAATTTTTTAAAATTTTCTTTTGAGTATACAAAAAAAATTATCTAAGTAAAAAGATGCATCTTGCCCGACTATAGAAGCCCTGAAAATTTGATGTTGATCGGACAAGTATAAAAAAATATATCAATATTTCACTTTTACAAACATTTGAATTTTTGGAAAAGTGAAAAATTGATATATTTTTTTCCTACTCATCCGATCAACATCAAATTTTCAGGGTCTCTATAGTCGGGCAAGATAGATCTTTTTACTTAGATAATTTTTTTGTATACTCAAAAAAAATTTTTAATTTTCTTTTTGAAAATTTGTTCCAAGAACAAATCCAAAACTAATGCATATACAAAGAAATTATCTAAGTAAAAATGTGCATCTCTTCCGACTACATATGCCCTGAAAATTTCATCCACTTCGCACGAACAGAAAAAAATTATCGCAATTTTTCATTTTAAAATAAAAAAAAAAAAGTTGTTTGGAAATTGGACAACGCTGAGCACAAAACTCAAAAAATCGAAAAAAACAAATGTGACTATTGTAGGTAATGGACCCATCTATGCATATTTCAAGTTTGAGGTCATTTCGAAAAAAATTGTTAATACGAAACATGTCAAAAACATGGTTTTGAAAATGAAAATTCTGAAAGAATGACTACAGACACAGAAAAACACCCGAAACAACATTTTAGAGGGCAAAAGCTACAGTTTGGTGTTTATAGGGTCAAAATCGGCTGAAAATTCTGAATTTTTTTATTTTAGGGGGTAAAAATTGGGCTCAGCCAGAGCCAAATATTGGACCCTGTCCTTAAGATTTAATGTGATTTCAACATTCCAAAACAACATTGACATCAGAGAGGTTATTAATACATTTACATCACAAAATGCAAGACGGCAACGGCGATTTCAGAAGTAGTAAGTAAACATGTAAACATTTCTGTTAATTATTACTATTTATAATAATGTAAATTATATATATATATATATATATATATATATATATATATATATATATATATATATATATATATATATATATATATATAGTTATATATATATATATATATATATATATATATATATATATATATATATATATATATATATATATATATATATATATATATATATATAGTTATATATATATATATATATATATATATATATATATATATATATATATATATATATATATATATATATATATATATATATATATATATATATATATATATATATATATATATAAATCTTTCGTGGAAGACAGTTTTAATTTTTACGCCACATGTTGGTGTATATATATATATATATATATATATATATATATATATATATATATATATATATATATATATATATATATATATATATATATATATATATATATATATATATATATATATATATATATATATATATATATATATTTAATTAATTATTTTTATTTATTTTTACCTTTTTTATTATTCTAATCGTCACTCTGACATCAAAAGTGACAGCGAGGCGCTCACCATTTTCGATAAGTTGCCAGATTGCAGGAATTAAGATATAAATCGCTAAAAGGTGTCAGATCTGGAATTCCCACTATTCATGGAAAGGTATTTTGGGTAGACTGCTGCTGTCTGGTTGTAATTAACCATATTATTTTTGTACTTGGAACTGGAGTTGTTGTTTTGGTTGTTTTCATTGGTTTGGTTGCAATATCATTAGTTCGAGGTTGGATTAAATTAATTCTAATTTTTGAAGTAGGACGTTTCTTATTAACTAACCAGAGTAATTTTGTAGTTGGAATTGTTGTTGTTGTTGTTGTTGTTGCTGTTGTTGTTGTTGTTGTTGTTGCTGAAACCTGAGGAGTGATCGGTGCAGGAGTTGTAGTTGCAATTGACCATATAATTTTTTTTGTTATATTTGTTGTTGTAACCTGAGGAGTGATCGGTGAAGGAGTTTCAGTTGTAATTAACCATATAATTTTTGTAGTAGGAACTGGAGTTGTTGTTTTTGTTGTAATCTGAGTAGTTCGAGATATAAGTATACGACCCTCTATTTTTTTACCAGTAGTACCAAAACCTATTTGAGGTAGTTCTATAATCTGAGTTGAAGTTGTAATTAGCCATATAATTTTAGTAGTTGTTCTTTTTGTGGTTGTACTTGTCGTAGGTATTGAAGTTGTCATTTTGCAAGTTTGAAATGAACCTAATTCAAGCTTGAGTATAGGAGTGTTTTCAAATATTGGACTTGGATGTGTCATAGTGTAAGTTTCGCTTGCGATTGGCGTGGTACTGGTTGTATAAGTACTTTTTTAGCTGATGATGATTCTGTTGTTGTTGTTGTTGTTTGTTGTTTGTGGGTAATCTGTAGTAACGTCAGGCTTCCCACCTCCTTCCAGATAGTAATCATAGTAATTAAAATAATCATAATCTTTTCCTTTATCTATCGTGATATTATCATTATCTTTGTCTTCTTCTATCGTGAAGTTATCATCTTCTTTTCCTTTTTCTATCGTGATGTTTTCAAAAGTTTCAAAATCCTCGTCGTTACCAAACTTCCATCGAGCAGATGAGAAATTAAATTTTGGATCCTATATATATATATATATATATATATATATATATATGTACTATATATATATATATATATATATATATATATATATATATATATATATATATATATATATATATATTATATATATATATATATATATATATATATATATATACACTAGGTGCTACCCAAAAAAAATCTTGAGAATTTCCACTTTAAAATTAGAAAACTTGCCATATACCCTAAATTCCACTGTCACCTTGGATCTTATGTAGATGATATGCCCAATGTTTTGGACTCGTACAAAAATGTCATATAGAAGTACTATATCTAGCACCATACATTTTATATAAAAAAAAAAAAATTTTAAAAAAAAAAGAAACAACTTGCGAAGTTCAAAAACGGTCCTTTTCTTTTATACACATGGGCCTGTTTTTATTTTTTTTTCTATTATATATATATATATATATATATATATATATATATATATATATATATATATATATATATATATAAAAAAAATATATATATATATAGAAATATATATATATATATATATATATTATCTATTATAATAATAATATAATATATATATATATAGTATAGTATAATATATATATATATATATATATATATATATATATATTATATATATATGGGCTAAAAAAACCATGATTAGAGCAATTATGTAAGTCATTAAGCATGCATGACACAACAGGTGACACAGCCTTGTGAGAGACTACCTTGCCAATCTCATGTGTACACCATCATAAGACCTGGTAACTCTCCTATGAACAATGTAATAAAGGGGTATCAAGCATCTCTCCCCCATTGGGTAGGGTATGCCTAAATGAGAAGGGAGTATGTAGCAGGGCGAAGCCGCCCGAAGACGTCCCTATCTCGGAGTGTCTATTTTAGGAAACTCTCGTGCGAGAGATAGCTGTAGATTAGGGTCAAGTGCCATTATAATTAAGTAAGTGATTACGCAATCTATAAAATAGTTAATCTCTTATGAATTAAACGGTACTTATATACCTATTATTTCATTGTGTAAAAAACCCATATCCTGTGAAATCTCGTTACTGATAAATAAAGAAATAATTTGGTACATTTGATCCATCTCTCATTTGAAAACCGTCAGATTGATAGGGCCAGTAATTAAGATTAATAAAGGGACCAGAGTGAGTCTTGGTCACCCGTAACCCATTTTTGGTTGAAGCCAGTGTGACTATTAGGGACAGCAGTCCAGGGCTGCGGAGGCCGGAGCCGGAAAGCCGGGAGCGGAGCCGCGGCAGCCGTAAGCTTTTGGGTGGAGCCGAGCCGGAGCGGAGGCGAAACTTTTAGGGGACTGGAGCCGGGCGGAGGCCGGAGCGGCGAAATATTTAGGGGATCTGTGAGCCGGAGCCGGAGTCGGAGCGAAATTTTAGGGAGGACCTGGAGCCGGGCCGGAGTTCCGGAGCCGCACAAAAAAGAGGCTCGCTCCGCTCGGCAAGATACAAAATAAGCTTAATTATTAATATATTATTACCTACTATTATTTATATATAAATAAAATTATAATAAATATAAAAATATATATATAATATATAAATAATGTATATTATTATATATATATAATATAGTATATATATATTATATATATATATAATATTTAATATAATATATTATATATATATTATATTATAATATATATATATATATACTCTTTTTTCTAGGAAATTTGATATGTATATTTATTATTCAACAATAAAAAAAAGGTTCGGTACTTCTATGGATTAACTTTTAATTAATTAAGTTTAAATATCTTACGAAAAAATCATGTCAACTAACCAAAATCGAAAAACACACTACATGTATTGAAATATATTACTCACTACTGATGATTAAAAAATACTTTCATTTTGTTCAATATGAAATAGATTAAAACCAGTTGATGGGAAAACAGTTAGTTTCTATTCATGCACAAGAGAGTCTACCAGTTACTCATGGGTCACAATACATCTATTGGATCCTCTAAATTAATGCGACATTTAAAAACGCTATCATCCAGACATTGCCTGCAATTGTTAAAAAAAGAAAGTGAAGCTAAAGGTAATCAGAGAAACCTTTAATTTCAAAAAACTGAGACTAAAGTGGAACTTTTTCAGTTGCCATAAACTTGTTCTGTTGCTATGTTAAGTGAAAAAATTCAAAATACAATTGGTTATAATGGTTGTTAACATGATAGTGAACCCATTAGTTTTCTTTTGCATAAACCAGACTTATAAAGCACTGTGTTGGAAGGATCATGGCTTTAGATAAACTGGATAAGTCCCTTATAGACTGGAAATATATTTGTAAAAAGTTCTAGAAGAAAAAATAAACAAATAAATGTAAGCTTAAAAATTGCTCATAAAGGTGGTGCTTTTGTGTCATTTAAAAATGTGCAAGTAAATCATTTTGGCTTCAAATGATTTAACAATTATTTTGTCAATATATTTTTATTATATATATATAATTTATTATATACATATATATTTATATATATTTTATTATATATATATATATATATTATATTATATATTATATATTATTTATAATTTATTTATATATATATATTATATATATATAATATTATATATATATTTTTATTT
>JABUQX010046163.1:17500-40000 GCA_015478945.1 Trachelipus rathkii | reverse complement strand
AGTAGTTGTCAAAATAATACTTTACTAATCAATACTTGCACATATCAATACTACTACTACCAATAATAATAATTAATTAAGTAATTAATCAATTAATAATAATAATAATGAATTAATAATAATATAATAACATTATAATAATAACAGATAATAATAATTATTAATAATTAATAATAACACAATATTCATCAAAACAATGAAAATAGTGACCATACAATTGAAAGAAAGAGCAAATCCAGTCTTAATGATAAAAAAGACAGGGCTCCTCAGAGCCTCGAACCAACCGCTTGTATTGAAATTTCTGAAAATTTAAATAATGTGCAAAATGACAGTACTCGAGTGAATTGTGATAAAATAAATGATAATTATGTGAATGAACTACCGTCATTATCTGTGAGGGGGGAGCATGCGCCCCATATTAATATAGACAATGAAAGACCCACTGGTAGTAGTAGTGCAAATTCGGAAAATAATTTAATCGATAAAAATATTATTATGAATGACTCTTCAGTCTTGAAATGTTATGGTAAGCTAAATGAGTCCAATATTGTAACAACTAGAAGCCCTCTGCATGCAGGGTATATATTTTTCACATTAAATTTACCTCATCATATAGTTATGAACCAGGTAAGGGTCGGTGAAGTCGATAAAACAGATAGCTTGTTAAACCCCATCCAAAGTGCTGTTAACGATAGCTGTGGTGACAGTAAGAAAGTTGCAGCCGATGTGGCGGTGAACGAGCAAGTCAGTAAAATCGACTACTTAATCTCGCCTTACCAGGTTGTGTGATATGTATTTAATGGAATAAATTACGTTAATATTTAACAAAAAAACATTCTTGCAGGAGGGGTTCGTGTTGATCACAGGCCCACCTGTTGGATTCTGATGCGGTAAATAATTTCTAAAATAGCTAATTTATGATGTAATAAAACCATTGAAATAGGACGTCTAGGATCTTGGCTTTAGTAAAGTATGTAGAGTACATTTTAGTTTATACTAGATATCACTCTACTTGAACATTATAGTTTTATCATTTTTAAAGTAATTTTCAATGGGAGTATCGAGATTTACAAACGATTTTATTGAATTGATTTCTGATAAACAAATAAGCGAGCATATAAAAATTTAAAGAAAAATTTACAATAAATAATATTAATTATGCGCATGAAAATTTTCTCTCTTCTCTAGCATTTACTCCTCATCCTAATATTTTGCACGTTTCCTTCTAGCCCTACATCTTTTAATGAAATTTATACTCAATAAATCTTTATTTTTGAACCCATATTTGCCGGAAAATCATCATATAAAAATAAAAAACAGATGCAAATATGGATGATGAATTTTGAAATGGATATATAGAAATAATTAAAATATTGCGAATAAAGGAATGAGCTCAGCGTTGATCAAGTGAGGGCGGTCAAGTAAACTACTGACGAAGGAACCCGCCGTTCATACCTGAAAAAGTCATTAATCGAGGCTTGGCCAAATACCTACCCCTATAAAGTGGATGTTAAGGGGCCTCCCGTCTCCCTAAGACCCAGAAAAATTCCTCACAAGCTCTACACACAAACTAGAGCAGAATTTGACAATCTTATGGCCACAGGGGTGCTAAAACGATCCAACTCCCCATGGTCATTCCCAGTCAGTGTCCTCGAGAAGTCTGGCGGGCGTGTAAGACTGATATTGGACTTTCGAGAACTCAATAAGAGGGTGGAGGTCGCAACTTATGGCTTACCACACCTGAATGATGCAATGTTTAACCTTAAAGGAAGCCAGCTCTACACGAAGCTTGACTTAATTCAGGCCTACTACAGCCTGCCATTACACGCAGATTGCGTAAAATACTTCACTATAACATCGAACCTGGGTTCTTATTCCTATCAATATTTGCCTATGGGATTCGTCTCAAGCCCATTTATCTTCCAAGCCTTCATGGATACTCTCTTACAGGGGATACCAAACGTCCACGCTTACATGGATGATGTACTCATACACTCAGAAACTGAAGAAGAACACCTGATCCTCCTTGAAAGGGTGCTGAAAAGATTACAATACTTCCACATCAGTATTAACTTAAGTAAATGTCAGATAGCGAAAAGTGAAATTGACTACCTCGGCTACACAATAGACAAGGTGGGGATTAAGCCGAATGAGGATAAAATCCAGGAGATATTAGATACACCAAAACCCAAAACTATAAAGGAATTAAGAAGTTATCTCGGGAAAATTGGGTTCTATCGTTCTACTGTGGCATTATTCTCAAATATTACCTCTCCACTCTATCACTATTTGAAGGGAAAGCCGTATGGGAACCGAAAAATCACGTGGAACCCTTCAGGAGAAAAAGCTTTTAAAGACAGCAAAGAAGCCATCAGAAACGCCAATACACTAACTTACCCCAGCCACTCCAGCCCTTTCGACATCATCATACACTCCACCAATACCGCCGCCGCAGCAGTCATATTGTCAACACCTGACGAAGGAGGAGCTCCGATCGCCTTCTACAGTATTATATTATCAGCCATGGAGCGGACCTATGATGATGTAGGAAAATTGTTAGTGCTTCTGACGAAGCTCTTGAAAAAATATGGATACCTTCTCGCTAATCGACCTATCAAAATATTCACTCAATCGCGGGAAATAATACAAAGATTCAAAAAAATTAATGACAATAAGAATTATAATTTACGAGAGATTAGAAGCTTGAACCTCCTGTCGGCTTATCAGGTCTCTTGGGAGTTGATCACTAAGAAGACAAATCCATTAAGTGAATATTTAGTAATTAACCACCTTGTTGAGGAAGACGAAACCTCCATCAATGCAACAGATCATTGCAAAGTAATGAAAAAGGGGGAGGAACTAGCGAAGCCACGCCTCCCGAGCCCTGTGATTGGTTCAACCGCAACCGAGTCAGCCAATCAGAGCGAGGCTGAGAAAGCAATAACAAAAGGTGATCAAAACTCACATGCGTACACCTGCCTCATAGAGATACCGTCTCCGAGTTTAAAGAGACGATTTGCACAGACCACAAGAAATGTAGCCCGTGCCCAAACCATAAAATCCCAGGAAGGACCGACGATAGGACCTTTAAATGACCATAGCGCACATTCTTTGAATATTTCTCAAGGGAAAAATCCTGACGCAGTAACGAAAGGGGTGAGCATAGAAGAAAGAAGAGAATTAGAAAGAGAGAAATTAGATAAATTTAATAAAGAAGTAACGGACTTAAAAGTAAATGAATTAAGAGACGCATTACCTGTAAACACACGAATCAATTTAATCAGAGATTGCAATGAGGCACATTTGGAATTAATAAAAAGATTCAGAAGAGAAATTGACTATTTAGAGATAGGGAAAGACCAAAATGATGATCCATTTATAAAATCCTTATTAGAAGGTAATGATAAGAGCTCATTAATCATTAAAAAACAAGAGTTTTGGTTCAAGAAGAAAAAGATTTCTTTATATGTTGATATATCACTAAACTATTCACGCGTTATCATCCCAAGCACCCAAGTTGCCGCCCTCATCAGAATGATCCATTTGCAGGGACACATCGGCATAAATCGATGCCTCACTGTTATAAAGGCCGATTTTGTATTTGAGAAAATTCATCGTAGAGTTAAGGAGATAGTCAGATCCTATGTTCAATGTCAGGTGTCTAAAGTTAGCCGTGGGATTAATCCCATTTTAGGCCAGTACCGCGAAGTTTCCTATAATTTTGAAGTAATCCATATCGATATATTAAAGCTCCCTACCTGTCGGGGCTACAAGTATCTCCTAACCCTTATAGATCGTTACTCTCACTATGTATGGGCTTTCCCACTTAAAGACGCCTCAAAAGAGACAATCGTTCAGACTTTGATAAATCAGCTAATCCCCCACTGTGAATTTCCAGCCGAATTAGTTTCAGATAACGGCGCGCCAACTATTACTGTTCACATTATTTGAGAGTGTTGTGTAAGTATTGGGGATCATCCACTCCACTACCAGTACATATAATTGTCAAAGTAATGGGAAAGTAGAAATGGTCAACAAGATGATTGTCAACAGCATAAGAACTATGCTGGCCGAACCCACCATGAAAACACAAGACTGGTTAGACGTCCTCCCGTTTGTATTATTCGCCCTGAGGCTCGCCCTCATCTCAGAGAGGGGCATAAGTCCGAGTAAGCTATTATTTGGGCAAAATATCAACATACCTGACGGGGTCTTATCAGCACAACTGCCTCCAGTGGACCAAAATCATACGATACCTACATTGAGCGAATAACAGAACTAATGGCAAAACCATTGGCCCAGAGAACTAATTTGCGAAATCGCAATATATTTCTACCAAAGAATCTGAAAGAGGCTCGATTTCTACTTGTCAAGAGTCAACAATACAATGTCGGAAAGCTCGCGGCAAAGTATCACGGCCCCTATCGTGTGATCAAGATTACCAACAGCAATGCTCATATAATAAAGGATAATAAAGTCGTAATAGAAAGCTTAAGAAATGTTAAAATATTCTACGAACCTGTACTCAATCCTTCAGTCCGAAAGAAAAACTCGGAAGGAACAAAAAGATAGAGGAAGGAAATGAGGAACAAATGTGAGTATCTCTTGAGAAAAATAAGAGACAGATACGATGATGTGGAAACTAATACGTGTACAAATTCGATTGTGAAAGTGTATTATTACCCATATATTGTAGTTCTTTCCTCCTTTTCCAAGTAGTTATTCCACTATTCCTTCTATTCCCCTTTACCATACATTTCATGTAACCAAATATAAAGGAGTGTTCATAGGAACATTTAGATCTAAACAAAATCTAAAGCCTCACTTTAGATTTTGAGCTAAATGTTCCTGTCAATAGCCAGAGGTCACCAAAACCATGGGCTAAAAACCCCATGATTAGAGCAATTATGTAAGTCATTAAGCATGCATGACACAACAGGTGAAACAGCCTTGTGAGAGACTACCTTGCCAATCTCATGTGTACATAAGACCTGGTAACTCTCCTATGAACAATGTTATTAAGGGGGATCATAGCATCTCTCCCCCATTGGGAGGGATGCCTAAATGAGAGGGGAAAGTTGAGGGCGAAGCCGCCCGAAGCTTCCTTGTCTCGAGGTTATTGTAGGAGACCTCTCGCACTGAGAGGATTAGCTTAGAATAGGGTCAGTGCCATTTGTATAATTAGAAGTAATGATTACGCAATTATAATAGTTAATTCTCTACGATTTTAAACGTACTATATTACCTATTATCATGTGTAAAAACCCATTTCAAGGAAAGGACAGCTTACTGATAAATAAAGAAATTAATTATACATTGATTAGATTATTATTATTATTCAGAATTGATTATGGGCCAGAATTAAGATTATAAAGGGACCGGTAAGGCAAAGCAAAACCCATTATATATATAATACTATTATATATACTATATAGTATATATATATAGAAGTATAAAAGAATATAATATAGTTATAATAATATATAGATATATATATATATAATATATATATAGTAATATATAATTATATATAATTATATAATATAATTATATATAGTATATTAGTATAGTATAATATAATATATATATATATATATATATATATATATTAATTATATATTATATATATATATATATATATAATTATAACCATATATATATATATATATATATATATATATATTGATGTTTTAAGAAAGAACAATATTTTTTATATTATTTAAAAATATATATTTTTTTTTTCTAATAAATTTTAGATTTGTGGATAAACAAATATATTTTAGTTTCGGGATTTAATTAATAAAAAGATTTATTATTTATTGATTATTATATTTATTATTATTTATTATTATATATATTATTATTATATTATATATTGTGGAGGGGTGATGTGTATTATGTATATGTAATTGGGTAGATTATATGTATTGATTATTATTATTATATTATATATTATTGAGTTATTAACGTAGGCGGATAAGTGAGGTGAGGTAGTGGTGGAGTGGTAGGTAGATGGAGTTTGGGGGAGGTGAGGTGGGAGATGAGTGGAGGAAGTAGTGTGAAGATTTGGTGGGTTTAGTTATTATGTAGAGGTAGGTAATTGGTGTGTATTCCTGTTTCAAGTGACGGTAATCATAAATTGACCTGTATTTTAAAGACCAGACGAACCATTTAAGGTGTTTTTATAGGATAAAGGATATGTTTGCCAGAGAAAATAGGTTGTTAGGTGGAGGAAAGGGAGGAGTGTGGAGGTGGGAGGGAAGATGAAAGTAAAAGAGAAAGAAAGATGAAAGAATGGAGTTAGAGGGGAAAAGGAGAGAGGGGGGAGGATACCTAAGAGAAAGTAGAAAAGAAAAAAAACAGCCTAAATTTAATACCAAGTGAAATAAAAAAAAAAAAAAAAAAAAGAGAAAAAGATGGAGAGGAAAAAAGACCAGAACAAAAGAAAGACTCGCAAAGGAAAAAAAAGAAATCCACAGAGGAAGAGAGAGAGAACAAGAAAAAAAAGAGAGGAAAAGGAAGAAGAAGAAAAAGATGGAAAAAGAGAGAAGAAGAGAGAGAAGAAAGAGATAAGAGTGATGTGGGAGTGGAAGTGCCTTAAAGATATGAAAGGGAGGAGGTAGGGGAGGGGAGGGAGTGGGGGTTTGGGGTGAAGAAGAAGATAGAAGAAGAAGATTGAGAGAAAATGAAGAAAGAAGAAGAAGAAAGAGAAAAAGAAAAAAAATAAAAAGAAAATGGAAAGACAAAAAAAGAAAAGAAAAGAAGAGGAAAACAGAAGAAGAAAGAAAGAGACAATAGGACAAACAGAGAGTGGAAGGAAGAAAAGAAGAAAGAAAGAAGGTATAAAAAAGAAACGGGAAAGGAAATGAGAACTGAAGAAAAGAGGAGAAGAAACAAAGAAAATGAGAGAGTGTTGCAATAAAGATTAGAAAGAAAAGATAAAGAGCAGTAGTTAGAAATTGAAGAGAGTATAGGTTAAACTACCGAGAAGAGGACGAAAGAGAGAGAAGAAAGAAAAAGGAAGAAGAGGAAACAACAGCACTAATACAAAAAGAGAGACGAGAAGAGAAGTGAATAAAAAAAAACAGACGAGAAAAAAAAAAGAGAGATACAGAGAGGAGAAGAAGAAGAGGAGAAAAGACAGCGAAAGAGAAGGGGAAGAGAATAAGAGAAGAACACGAAAAGAACAGAGAGTTGAAGAGAGAAGAGAAAAGAAGGGAGGGAAAAAAAAAGAGCAGAGAGAAAGAGAAAGAAGAAGAGAGAAAGAGGAAAGACAGACTGAAAAGCGAAAAAGGGGAGGAAAGGTAGAGAAAGAGAAGAAAGAGAGAAAGGTAAGGGCGAGCAGCACGAAGGAGTAAAAGAGGCAGAGAGGGAGTGAAAGCAGGAGAGCGAAAGGAGAGAGAGGAGAAAAAGAGAGAAAGATTTAGCATGGAGAAGTTCGAGAAGAGATATCTCAGTATGGAGCGTAGAATAAAAACAAGAAAAAGAGAGGAAAGAAATAATATTTATATTTACATTATTATTTGATATTTTAATAGATATATTAAAGTAGATACTTTACTGAGACAAAATTATATTATTAATTAGGTCTGCTATATAATTTACTAAATTATAACAACATAGTACTCGATATGTACATTAAGAGTTCCTTATTAACATTGAGAAATAATTTATGTTTTCCATAATTTCAACCTAAACTAGTTCGAGAACATGCGGATGCTAAAACCCAATTAAAAGTCTGTTAAATCGGGAATTCTTTAATAGTTTATGTATTGAGCGATGGTTTAATTGTTTATACACTATATTGTAAGATATATAGAACCCAGAGTACTATTAAGCACGAGGTGAAGGAACGCGATGAAACGCAATTAGTACTTTGAAAATTGAACAAAATGGTTTAAGACTTCATACAAATGAAATAAAGAAAACTTAAATGTGTATTAATATACTTATAATGATAAAGTTGTTTGTATAAAAAGTCCCGCGATGGGTATCAGCTTTATGAGATAGAGCTAAGTTTCCAGCCAGTCGAGGCCCGAAATTATAATTTGAAATAATATTGAGTACTCTAAAGAATCTTTCAATTGCGACCCTTTTACTTAAGGAGAATTAGTTACCCAAGATCCATAAGAATGAAAGATAGAACTGGTAACGAGAAAGAGGTAAAGACGATGAATCACATAGATTGAAATAAGTCAAACATAAATCAACCTGAAAAATTGATTTGATTAGACAATTAGGCGTGACAAAACAAAAGAGTTAACTTTTCCGAAGAACTTTTAACGCTCAATAACGTGGACGTATGGCTTTCGCTGACATACAGAACCGAGAAAATAACATAGTCGTAAATAATTATGATTAATATTATTAAATAATTAAATAAAAATTATTTTAAATAACATCTTATGTTAAAAAAGAAGCCGCGATTGACATGATAGTCTCGAGTGAAAGATCACAATCATCATAAATTAAAATAAGAAATAGAAGATACGGATTAGATAGGGAAGCCCAAGAAACGAAGTAGAGGAGGGTCCAAAGTACTTCCAGACAGTATCTATTAAATGTGAGATCGTCAATTTAATATAAGAGTTAACCTTAATACCTTCTAATGAACGACTTCAAATCTTAAAATGTTTGAACATTTATGAACTATAAGCATACCGAGAACAAGAAATTAGAATTAAAATCGTTGATTTAGTGGATCTACCAAGAACAAGGTATCCCTAGCATAGCTTATATAATATGTACGGTAATAATTGGAATATTACCACCTCTCTTCTATAGAGATTAATTATTCTTGTACCATATTATTATTTTTGACAGGTTTCATGACCCATTAAAGATTGAATATAATTAAATAAAAATAATATAATTATAACTTATAAGAATGACCTGGCGTTAATATTTAATGGCATGTCATAGTAAGCTAATCAGGAGCTGTTTTCACGACTCGGGTGAGGTTCTCATATTTTCTCTCTCATAACCTCAAAATGAACTTACCGTCGTCTATATTTCTATAAACGAGTCCTACCATCCCGCCTCAAATCGCCTTTATGTCATTGTATTTGATATAGACAACGACTAAATCTCTTATTTACCGGCATATTCACTATTTATTTTAGTTAGGATAATATCTCTAAATATAATCAAATTTTATTTTGGTAATATAATTCAATGGGAAGTCTGAGAGCAGACCAGTCCTGGAAGATAGGCCCTCAGAGCGCCCACATACTTTAAAGTGACTTATTCCCTGACTTGCTACTCTTATAGTTGATTTTATTAATTTTATTATGAGATATAATAGACTTGGACAATGTCTTAGAATATCGCGCCAATTGCAATTGTGTTTTTTCTTCAATATTATTAGTTTAACAAATTCTTTGATGAGTGCGCTGGCACTGAAGCTGCGGGAAACAAGTCTAAAAAGGACCAATGCGGCGGCTTAAGAATGTTAAATAATAGTTGATTTAATATTAATTATATTTTTATTATTATTATATGAAGTTTCCCTTACTCTCTTTCTTAGTCATTTTTACCGAAAACTTATGTATTTATATTTTAATTTTATTTAGATTATTAAACTATTATTAAATTATTGTTGACTAGGACAGTCTAGATAGGCCTATGCGATTTCTTAATTATTTATTCCTTATTATTTATTTATTTATTATATGGTTGACTGCGGAGACATTATCGTTAGAGTGGCCAATGTGCTTAACTTAATTATTAAGATTTTTACTATGGATATCATTTGAACTTAGGACTAAAGTCAAATAGAACCATTGCCGGCCTTGGATTAAGCATTATTTGTTATTTTTATTATGCGAATTGAATAAATGGCATTCTAAAGAGATTAATGCAGCTTCTTTATTATTATATATTGTATCAGTTAAAATATATAAGGTTGTTTGAAGAAGCTGCATTAACCCTCTAGAATGTCACCAGTCAACCCATAATAAAAAGGTATAAATAATACTTAAAGAAGCGCGCAATGGTTCTATTTATTAGACTTGATCCATCAAACTAATAAAATAAATTAATATATTAGAAGCCGCATTGGCCCCTCCTGAATGTCCCACAGATTTAGCACATAGTATAAATAATAATTAACATAAGAAATAATTATTAATAAGCACATTAATGGAGAGAAATTATTTTTCAGTCATTCGTAACTCAAAATAATATTTATTGAATAAATTAAATATTATTAAATATAGTAAAGAAGTCCGTGCATTGATTCCCATCACAATAGAATTCACAACTGTCATACTCAAATTAATAAATATAGAAATAATACGTTAGCTCTAGATTTTTCATTCATCACAAAGATAAGTCAAATCAATTAAAATTATTAATTAATTAAAGTAAATTAATGAAATAAAAATTACTCATTGGACCCCTCTAGAATGTCCAAATCAATCCTTATAATAATTAAATAAATAATGTAGTATTTATAAGTTAAGAAATGCCAACATGGACCTACCAGATTTGTCCCAGTAAATTCAACTAAACAATAATACAAATTTATTAAAGATAATAATTTATTAAAAAGTTTAACGCATTGCCCCTCTTAGAAATTTCCCAGTCAATCTATAGACATAGATAAAATAAAAAATAAAAATAATTATTCAGAAGCCGCATGGGCCTACTTAAACTGTCCACATTTTTTCCTTAATTAAATTTAATAAAATTAATTAATAATTATTATTCTTTTTAATAATAATGAAATTGTTATGGGTTGACTAGGAGCATTCTAGAATGAGGTACCACATGCGAAATGTTACTTTAGAATGTTATATTTACTTATTTATAATTTTTGTTGGTTGACTGGGACAGTTACCCAAATCATTCATTCTTTTAATTATATATATTAGAGAGATAAGATAACTTTCATAGTTACATAATTTTATTAAAATTATTTCTATTTAATTCTTATGGGTTGGACTGGGACATTCTTAGTGAGGAAAGGGATCCAAATTGACTGACTTTAACATATTTATTATATTTTATGTTGAGTAATGACTGTGGGGACAGTCTAAAAGGTCCATGCGGCAGTATTATTAAGTATTAATTATCATTATTATTATGAGTGACGTGTACATTCTAGAGTAAAAAATAAACGTACCTTAATTAGTTATTATAATATGAATTTATGTCAAACACTTTATTTATTTGTTCACTGGGTTACTAGAGTAGCCCATCGCTCCACTCATAATCACCAGTATGTTTTATATTTCTTCCATGTGCATGTGTGAGTTATAAGGGTCTTATGCTCGTCTGTTGGAACTTACTAGATAATACTTATGTTATATTACTGATTTTTGGATGGAGAACATAGTCTAAAAATAAATGCCATGCGAGCTGTCTTGAAGAAAATAAGTATGATATCTAGTATTTATGTTAAATAATATAGATTGGAACGTGGACCATTTCTGAGAGAAATTAATTGTGTATAAATTTGGGAATACATGCCAGAACTTCTTAATTAATTTTTAAATTTTATTAATACACCTAGACCTTATTCTCGCCGTTGGGGACTAAGGACCTTTGTGCTTAGATAGTCCCAGTACGCTATCTAAAGCTTATTTGTAGTATATACCTATTTTTTATTTTATTATTTATTATGAGGTAATAGAGCTGGGACATTCTAAAACCAAATAATGAATCACTTAATCTTTTAAAATAATAAGACCTTAATTTTTTTTTTGGTTGACTGGCGACAGTCTAAATAGACCATGCGGCATTCTTTAGAAGCCTATATATTCTGGAGTTATAAGATTATTATAGAGTGCCTTGGACACTATCAATAGATGGAGTTGTTACTTAAAATATATACTATTCTTAATCATCTTAACTTTATTTTATTTTGCCATTTTTATGATGTGCGGACCAGTCTAACGATATGGCCCCCATCGAAGCATTGATATATGATTTATTACGTCATATTCTTATAAATATAAAGATGAAGATTAGAACTGTTTTACATGTCCTAAAGAAAAGACATGATGCGGAACATTTATAATAATATTTATTTATATTAAATATAATTTATTGTTTAGCAGCCTTATGAAGCTGGAAGATATCTAGGTTAATAGCCTATGTGGCTTTCATTATATGATATTATATTATATTATTCATTCATTAATTACTATTAATTATTATTAAAAATTATTCTAATTATTATATCTTAATTTTTATGGGTATATTAGGGACACTTACTAAATTGGATTCTGAATTTCTTACTGTCTATCTTTATATAATAATATATATATTATATTAATTAATTATATTAAATAATATATATTAAATATAATTATAATAATATATATATATATATTATATAAGTATAGATAATATAATATTATATAATATAATTATATATTAATATAATTATATATATATTATTAATATATATATATATTATATATATATATTATATATTAATATATTAGTATATATATTATAAAATATATATTATAGTTATATAATATAAATTATAATATTTCATTTTCCCCGATGATCACAGAGTCAGACCGAAATCCTAGAAAAATCAAAAAAGTAACAAAAAATATCAAAAAAATATCTAATAATAAAGATGCGAAAAAAAATCAAAAATATTTTTTTCTAAAAAAAAATGCAAAAAAAACATCCCCAACCCTGTATATATTATATATATATTAAATATATATATATAGTATATATATATATATATATATATATATATAATATATAGTATATATATAATATATATAGTATATATATATATGGTTATATATATATATAATAATATATATATAAATATACTATATATATATAATACATTATATTATATAAATATAATATATATATATCATATATATATATATATTATATTATAATATAGATTCGTTGTTGTTACCATATTAATTTCTGAATTTTTTTCTTGACAAATAATTAAAAAATTGGTTTTAATGATTTTTGTGCATAATTTTTTATTTTTATATTATGCTTTCACTTTGTCATAAAAATCTAAACGTTTATAATCATGAAAGAACTCGAATTATCGGATAACTAAGAATCCTATGATTTATCGATATAAATCTGGGAAGCGCATTCGAAAGTTTCTTCATCCCAAACTACATGACGGCGAAATTGGGGGATTCCAATGTGAATAGTCTGATTTTCGTAGCTTTATTTTTCAATATTTTCCATTGAATATATAAACTTAAAATTAACGACAATTAGCAGAAAAAACTTCAAATAATTTTTTGATATCCTTTTCTTAAATTGAAATGTTTCTGAGTTTTAAAATACACATTTACAATGATTAAGATGAACGAGAAAATAACTACAAATTACTAACTACTACTCCACTTACTACTCTTACTTACTACTTCCACTACTACTAATACTACTATATAAATACTACTATTACTACATTACACCCTAAAAGAGAATAAAATAATCTAATAATGAATAAAATAATAATAGAGTAATAATAATCATAATAATATAATAATAATCAATAATAAAAATATTGAATAATAATAAAGTGAATAATAATAATATAATAATATTAGTGAAAGTCTATATAACTCAAAATAATAAATTAATAGAATGAAATAAGATCAATAGATGAAATCAATCTTGATATATTATGTAAAATACTAAATCTTCGTAAACATATATATATATTATAATTTTTATTCCCCAACAAATTTAATGTACCATTATGCCATGTAGAGAAAGAAAAAAATAATGATATTTTTAGAATAGATTAACGAATTAATGAAAATTGCTTAGTGCTTAGCAGTAATGACGACATGATCATCTTAAATAATATATATATACTCTAGAATTATGTAGCCCTGAGTTTGAACGTTAATTAGGTTTTTAGTTCTATAAATATATAGTAATATTAAAATATATATACCTCATATATATTTTATATATCCTATATGTTATATCTTTATATTGTACGTTAAAGAGGGCGTTAGGTAGTCCATATATAATGTTATACTACATTTAGAAATTAATAGTTAGTATATATAGTGGTTTATAATGATGTATACTATTATAAGAATTACTGTAGTATAATATATTAATGGTATTAAAGCAGTATTTATATTATGGTTTAGTTCAGTTTGTGAGATTATACGAATACGGTATGGTATTTGCAATAGTGTATAAAACTCTGATATAGATAGGAATCAGTAGTGATAAAATCTGATATGAGATAGAGAATATAGTAGAGTTCATCTGACAGGTATTTAGAGAAAAAATCTTATATATATAGTAATATGGTGTGTTAAATGACCAAGACTCGCTCTTGGTCCCCTTAATTAATCTTAATTATTGGCCCTATCAATCTGACGGTTTTCAAATGTGAGAGAGTGTAATATATCAGAATTATTATTTCTAACGATTTACCAATACACAAAGAGATTCAACAAGGAAAATCTAAGTTTTGTTTAAAACGACCCATGTAAATGAATATAATTACAAAACTGAGAATAACACTACGTACTTTTAAAATTACGTAGAATGTTGTTTTAGTACTTGATATTATAATTGCCGGTAGATCACTACATTAATTAATATATGGCGAAAAGCTACTTCACTAAGCATTGAACAGCCTATCCTCTCCATAACAGCGAGTTAAAGTTTCCTGCAAAAAAGAGCGTCGAGAGATGTAAAGACCGCACCGCTCTGCGGCTTCGCCCTACATCATCCCTTCTTCATTAATATAGCCAGTGTCACGCCCTCCAGATGGCCCGAAGAGAGATGCTATGATCCCCCACTTAATAACATGTGTCTATTTTACGGCAAGGTTTACCAAAACGGATTCTTATCACACGATATAAAGAAGATTAGGTTCAAAGGGTGAGTCATCTCATAACATAACTGTATACTCACACTGTTGTGTCAGCCAGATGCCTAATGAGCCCTTACATAAGGTAATTGCGTCTCACCATCATGCCCAATGGCATATTTGGTAAAGACACCCCCTTATGGTTTGGTGACCTCAATCGGCTATTGACAGGAACGATTTATAGCCTCAAAAAAACTAACAAAAGTAGAAGGCTAATAAAGTGTTTGATGTTAAGATGCATAGATGTTCCTATGAAACAGCATCCCTGTGTAAAATTATTGTATTTACATAGAAAATTCTCAATGGGAAAGGAAGGAAACCTAGAAGGGTCGAAAGCCATAGTAGTTACAATAACTACTCCTGAGGAAAAGGAGGAAAACAGAACTACAACCCCAATACTAGTGGGTTATTAATACATTCGTTTTCATCAATATCAAGTTAATTCTCCTAAAGCACGAATAGTTTTGCGCACATTCATCGTATGCTTGTCTCCTCTTAATATTCTTCTCAAGAGTATTTCCACATTCTTTGTTCTTCTCATTTACCGTTTCCTAATTATGCTTATCTTCTCTTCGAGTTTTCTTTCGAGATAAAGCTGAGAGGATTGAGTACAAGAGTGTCGTTAGAATATTTTAACATTTCTGAGGTTTTCAATCATTATTATCTTTATTATCCTTTATTATTGAGCATTGCTGTTTGTGGAATAATTTTATGAAAAACACAGGATCCACGGTCGTTCTCTCGAATATACTTTCATACTGTCCAGCTCTAGAGCGGTTTAATTCAATCCGACATTATAGAGTATGTTGACTCTAGGTAGGACAGATGGAGATAATCTCCGAGCCGTCTTTCACGATTCTCAATATTTGAGTAGAAAATAGTATTGCGAGTTTCGACAAATTAGTTACTCTGGGTGAGTTCCAATGGTTTTGCCAATTAAAATATCTGGTTATTCGCATTCAAATGTTATGTTGGAAATATCACTATGGACTGACTTTTGCTCCACTGCGGATAAAGTCTCACCGTGTAGTGAACTAAGATGACAGACCGGTAACACACCCAAGCCACTCTATAGCTTCGATATTTTTAGCGCAAGCTACATTAATTGTAGCACCCTGTGAGCTGCGACTATAATAGCACTGCTCATCTGAGATGAGGTGCAGAGCCTCTATGGGATGGCGAATAATACAAAACGGTGAATGTCTTTTGTTCGAAAACTTTATAGTGTTCGTATATAGTCTCAACCACGTCGTTAGATGTTCTCATGAGATTTGAGGATCGGCCAGCGACTAAGATTCTAATATATCGCTTGTTGAGACATAAATTCAATCTTGTTTGACCATTCCTTAACGTTTATAACCCATTACTTCTCTGCACAAGAGTTGGATAGTAATGTTACTGTTCGCTTTAATATAAAAGGTGGAAATGTGTGATGAGAAATCCCAGAATACTAGCTATCTACAACATTCATCCAATCAAATAAATGATAGAAACAATGGCATACATAATAGCATGATTTAGAGATTCTCACTGTGATATCTGAGAAAATCTATCATTACGGCATTGTCTGAGGTTACCATTCTCACACAATGTGAAGGTTGACCAGGATTAATTGAGGCTGATATGCAACACGTACTGAAGACATGAAGTGTCTTACTTTCTTTGTGCACCTAGAGCGATGTCAACTAATCAAGATACGCCAGAAGCCCATAATAGGAGATAATAAAGAAGTTTTTTTTGAGTAAAAAATAATGTAATGATTTATTTCTATAAGGATCGATACTTGATAAAGCCCGCGACAAGGAGTAAGAGCTTTAAAAATTGATATCGCTCATCTCATTAAACGTCAAAAGCTTATAGTTAACAAGGTCGACCTATGTAACAATCTAGTCCTTAACAAATGTGCGTTGATGTAAAAGACACAACGAGGTAGACTCATAACTATATCATCTCACACCTGCACACATTAGAATTCAATAATGATCTGGTTTTCTATGTCTCCTTAACTCTCATCGCCACTGAATTTTCTCAGTTGGACGTTCATAGAGTATCCGGCCTTCATTAAGTAAGCTGATAACTAGATGTATGGCATCTCTTTTTATATATAATGCTCACGTTATGTGTCTCTCTTGTTTGGACAAAAATATATAGAAAATCGAGTATCTGCGATGAGGTGACCATATTCAAGAGCTATGGGCTGCTTGGGATTAGATTAGACGCCTTGTGATAATACGTATATTAAAGATAACAAAAAATTTTTAATAATTTCAAACATATTGTATAGAAGAATTCTTTCTGTTCTTGAAACCAAAAACTTCTTGAGATATATCCAGATGATTATATTGCATTAACGTAGTCATTATCATTACCTAATTCTATCAACATATATTATAATATTATAGGAATTTAGTTACATGTATATTTGGACGTCATAATATCTCAGTAACTTACTAAAGAACTGAAAGTCAACTCTTCAATTTTCATTTTTATTTTATATTACGACCAAGATGCCTCAATTACAATCTCACTGCTACAGAACTCTGATTGGACTATCGATTTTCGATCTTTAGCTCTGAGCCGGTCAACGAATCCAGTGCTGCAGTTACACATATAACTTCTCATAGTCACGTTATGCTACTCTACAATTTGTGCTATAGTCGATGTTGAGCCTACTTGCTCGTATCTCTTCAAGTTCTCTCTATACTAGCTAGATCGAGTAATCTCCGCCTTGTACTATACCTCCCTACTATAAGATATATACTTTTCCTTGCACCGCCGCATATGGTCAATTCTTATTATACAGTCCTTCTCGTCTGGCGATCGGCCTATCCTATGGTAATTTAATATCTCCCATCGATATAAGAGACACGCGGCTACATTATTATGTTAGGTACTGTTGCTGAATATCGTCTCATTTAAAACTCGGAGTACGGTATACTTATTCTCTATGATGAGCAGTGTTACGCATGTAGGTTATTTTGATCAACCTTTGTTATTGCTTATTTCAGCCTCTCGGTCATCTAGAATATTGAGCTGACTCCGGTTGCAGGTTGATACCAATCACAGTGCTCGGGAAGGCGTGTGAGTAGCTATCGCTATAAACAGTTAGTGTCGTGTGTCCTCCACTCACCTTGTACTCTATCTAACCAACAATACTGAATGTAACTTAGCTGCATGTGCGACAATCCGAAGAGACCTATATATATAGTGTCGACTACTCATATCCTCGTGAGAGTGAGTGAGAACGCGTGGTGATGACACAGTAGATGTGTGTGTCTATCAGAATTATATCACATATCCGCATATTATATTCCCACTCTAATGGATTCGTCTTTTTATGATCAATCCCTAACTCCCTACTAAACCTCGAATACTATAGACACATGAGGTATCAAGCTTCATAATCTCTCGTAAACTCTCAACAAACTCAATTCTATATCTATCTTGGGTTATGTCTACGTATCAACCTGATCATAACTATCATCTCTGCGAATATTCAATTATATACATGCTAAATCTATTGTGAACTTATCTATGTGGCTGACTGAGGCGAGAATACACTCAACTCAGTGTATAAGTGTTCTGCACAGTCTCTCTACATAGTAGCGCCTAGTGTGAGGTCCGCCTCTCCATTGTAAGCTGTATATATATAATACCTGTCAGAATCCAAAGGAGCTCCTCCTTCGTCTAATAGTGTTACAATATGACTGCTGCTCATAGTGCTGGTTAGTTATATACTGTATATATACTATATAATATATATATATTATTATAATATACTATAATATATGGGTAGTATGAGTTTGATGCTGAATAGGTACTGAGTGGCTGGTAACTGTTGTATTGGCTTTCTGATGTTCTTGCTGTCTTTTATAAAAGCTTATTTTCTACTGAATGACGTTCCTACATCTCGTGATTTTTCGATAGTTTATATATATAAATATAATATTTTTAAAACTACCTTCAGTTTGATTTTTTTTTTATCTTCTTTTTTTGGTTGAATTTGGTCATGAATATTGTCAGTTTTTATATTTATATTCGGTTATTTTTATATTTTAAATAGAGGGCGGACTCAGTCAGTTGTCAAAATCGCTTTTGTGACGTATTTTTATATTTTCAGTTTTTCATTCTCTCTCTCTCTCTCTCTCTCACTCTCTCTCTTCTCTCTCTCTCTCTCTCTCTCTCTCTCTCTCTCTCTCTCTCTCTCTCTCTCTCTCGCGTTAACAAATTACCCATAAGTGCCTTCACCCACAGGCAGGGGAGGGAGGGTCTTTTTTAAGTCGTATACCTGTTTGTTGTTAATAATTTTATTTATTTCGGAGGTTTATGCCACCTTTTCAACACGTGATAAAGGAAGGATGCTTTTACTTACCTTGTTTATGTTGTTGATTGTGTGTGTGTATTCACGCGCTCGCTTTTATCTTTTTGTGTGTACCTTGTTCCTTGTAGCAAGTGATTGAACGTTTCATATCTTTTGTATTTATTTTTTTTTTCAGTGTTCCAGATTTCCTTATTGTCAGATTTTTAGAATTTTTCATTCTATTGATAAAAAATTATAAATTTTAAATATTTTACGAATAAAATATCATCATGCGTGCCTTATTTTGACGAGAAGTTGATTTGCTTTCAATGTGTTGAATTCCTATAGTTGGCATTTAGTCAGTAAACAAAGTTTTGCTTGTCTCTTCCTTATTATAATAATATATATTAATAAATATATATATTATATATATAGTATAACATAATATAATATATATACTAAATTATATATATTATCATATAATAATTTATATATTATATATATATATATATATATATATATTATATATAATGGATGTATTATTATACTATTATGATATAGTAGTCTATATAATATATTACATATAATATAAATATAGTATAATATATATAATATATATAGATATATATAATATAATATATATATATCACTATATAATTATATATAAGATAATATATATATTGGCCAGCCTCCAAAGCCATGATTGAACTAAAAAAACTAAACTGCTACAGGGAAAATAAATAACCATTTTATTTTATATAAGGAATTTCATCGTATTGAAACTTTAAAAAAAAATTATTTATGTTAATATTTATTAATAACACTTTAAATATTACTATTACATATAATCTTTGCTTCTGCAGCGTAGCTCTCATCACACGTCGCAGCCTGCGCCTCATCAACCTTCCTTTCTGCAGTGACTAGTGCAGAGAGCTCAAGGTGCCGAATTATTGTTCATTATGTCCGCGAGAAAATGTTAACTCTTCTTATTTTTATTTCCTTTTTAGGGTTCAGCCGAAGGAGACCATAGAGGGGACGAATGTCCCCCCCCCGTCTATCCCTGGTACGCCGAGAAATACCCCGTTCTGATCATCTTTGTAATTACCTGATCTTTTAAGTCCAAATAATATACCAAGTGAGTGACAATAAACTATCGCGAACGGGCTTTGTGATACTCAAAGTGACTATGACACAGACATTCGTGCTGTGCTATCATCCTCCGCCAAAAAATTCAGTCAACTATGCTCTCAACACACATATCAAGATATCAACTATGATAATTACTACTATCACTTACGCTCCCACATGACGTGAGTGTGATCTAAAATGGCGTCGTAACTATGATCGGCTTCAAACACCGCACCCACACCACTCCGATGTCAATCTCGTACTCGAAAGTACTTTTCACCCACACCTCTTATCGTTACTCCATATATACAAGAGAGCGTCTATTATGTAGCACCTAGCACAATCTCGAGTCAATAGAATCACATAGTAATTAAATATATAATATATATATATAATATATATATATAATATATATATACTTGATAAATATAGAAATAAGTTATAATTATATATAATATATAATATATATATAAATAAATATTATATATATTACTTCTATATCACCCACTCTTGCAATTAAATCGCCTAACAAGCACACTTTCTTTTCCATTTTCGCACGTATTATATGTTGGTGCAATATTTTATAGATAACTTGAGCATACTGTATTGTTAGGTAGGGTATTATAATAGATTCCGAATAATAGCTTAACATGAGTAAATGATTTTTGTTCTCACATAGCACGTACATTCAATACAACGAAGACAGCATATTTGTTGTCGTAGTAAGGTATTGTTGTCATTATTTTGATATCTTAATGCAGTTAGTTTCATTACTTTCATTCTAACCCCACCAAAAAATAATAAGTTAAATTTCGTGATCAAAAGTGAATAAAAGTTTTAATTTTATCAAAATTTGCTCCACGGGTACAAGTGTTTGGTTATATTTCACGGTTTTCTTTCATTCGTTCTTCCCAATAAGCTTTTTCAAATGTTCACCTCCTAAAAATTTTATCACCGCTTTTTCCTTTATTTCATTAATATCTTTTATTATTACTTTTCCTTAGGTAAAATATCACTGAATGATAGCCAACATAGTTTTATTTTGGAGTACACTAACAGTCACGGGTACTACTCCATATATACTCTTCATAACCACTTCTAATAGTTAACACGCATCTAGCAAACTATACACTCAGTGCAGCATGCGGCGTGCGCGCACATATTAACTGTGCATCACTTCTTCCTACGTAAGCTCACACGGAGCGTTCTAATGTTTATAATGCTCTTGATACATCCCGACAAATACTCGTCGAGAATTACTCCGCCTCGTCTTGCCTAGATCGCAATCTAGCTGCCTAACATTCCGTCTCATCTCTCTCTCACGTGGGCGAACACGAACTGGTAGGCCTATTCAGTTCTCATACCCTTTCAATCCCGTGATTAATCGAACTAGCTATGCATATCCACACGTCCTTGATAAATTTGCAATTTTTTTTAAATATGTTTTTCTGTGGTAGAGTAAAGACTTTCTTAGATAGATTTTTTTAATATATATATATACTATTAGATTATATATATATAATAATAATAGATATAATAAACTATTATATATATATATATAATATATTATATATATATAATATATTATATATTATAATACAATCTGGGCAAAACCTGTTGAATAATCCTTGACATAATAATGAAAAAGAAGATTACGTCCAATTAGTAACCCATTTTTTCATATTCTATTTAAAATTTCTTAGAGATATTTTTTTTTTCTCCTTCAAAAAAACCCCTCATTCCCCCCCCCCCCTTCACTCGAGTAATTTTTTTTTTTTTTTTTGCGAATTTCTTGCCAAGGTGTAGAAATAATAATATTACATCGTAAAATACTCAGCAGAGATTTACAGTAGTATATATATATATTATATATACTATATAATTATATATATATATAATATTATATATATATATATATATAAATATATATATAAATACCCCACATCAAGTATTATATATACTATCAGCTTAATACAATACTCTCGGTTACTTTAGAGAAGTATAATTTTACTATTTATTATGTTTCTTTATTTTTAATGTTTTTCGCTCCTATAAGAGAGTCACCTTCTTGCAATAGAATTAATAAGATACTTTTGGAAAAAACAAAACTTATCTTATTATTTATAACGTCTTATTTTTACAATACCACACACTCTCTCTCAATTGAAGGCCCATGGCATTTTCCGTTAAAACTTTTAAGATCATTTATTTTAATATATCG
>JABUQX010046163.1:0-12500 GCA_015478945.1 Trachelipus rathkii | reverse complement strand
TTGGATTATTCTTGTGAAAATTTTAACATCTGAAGGCATACTTTGCAATTATTTGTGAAAAAAAACTCTTCACTTTAGTCTCTGGCCAGTGAATGTTGACTGAGTATGTGGACACAGTTGGAACGTATTAAGAAGAATCTTCGCGTAATAGCCAGAAGAAGGGAATCTGCTTTATCCTCTACCCGGTAGCTCAGTGGAAGAGCACTCGTCCAACAAAGCGAGGGACCAATGTTCATAACTGATCGGGCTGGATAATGATAGGGTATTCTCTCTCTCTCCTGTCTTACTCAGATATGAAAATGAGCACCCCCTCCTTGAATAGGGCTGTGCACGTGAGCGGTTGTGATAAAAAAAAATTATCATCTCTATTTACTCAGTATCTCTTCTTCGTCAAAAAATGTACGAGTATATGCTGGAATCTTGGTTTTAACTTCGTGACTCAAATTGTTTGATAAGATTTCTCTGGTTTTATTTCTCTGTGGTGGGGTCCTCTTCGTCCATAATGAAGGTTTGATCCGCAATTTTCGTTTTCTCGCTAGTGTCAGGATTGTCAACATCCATTACTTCCAAGTGACCTGTTCCAATTACAAACTTTCTTCTAAACAAAACACTTCTCCCAGCAAAGCATTTCTTCTAACCAGGTGTTAATCAATTCTTCTGACTTTTGTTGCAACTTCTCATTCCTTATTCCTCTTCTTCTGTTTTGTTTTCTTCTCTCACCTTCTAGATTTTTTGCGACCATTCTAGATGACCTTCCAAGCCATATACTGTATATATATATATTACCGGTATATTATGAATTAATATATAAATTATATAATATAATATATTATATTATTATATAGTATATATTATAATTATAGTATATATTATATATATATTATATGATATATATATACATCATCATCATCATCGCACCATGAACTTGAGAGAAGAAAGAAAAATTGCGTTAACATGCATCGGAATCCAGTAAAGTAGTAGAAGAATATGACGCTTCGAAAATGAAAGCCCCAGCCCTTACCGGCCCTTTTCCTTATGAGAACTCTCGACAGTCAGAAAAATCACCATAGACTCTTCACGAGACCGCGACGGCCCTCACTTAGGCATCTTGTCAATTGGGGTTCTTCCTTGGCTTGTGGGTGCCTCAACGATATCCCCTCACAAAACCCCGCCATCTCATCTCCTATTTGCACCTTTCCGTCTCTCCTCCAAGGCGATTCCCTTTACTCGACTCGATCCACTTTTTTTCGGTTTCCAGCCTTTCAATTCGAAAAACACAGTCCACACGATATACATCTGCTACCAACCGACTACTCATTATCTTCCACAGACCAAACATCTCAAGCGGTACTTTCATTTATTCCCATTTCCTCTTTCTCACACCAGACATCTCTAATTACGGTTCATTCTTCATTATTATTATCAATTCTCCACACTTCGAAAATTTATAAACTATACTATATTATAATATATTATATATATATATATTATAATATATATATTTTATATACTATAATATATATATTTATATTTATATATTATATATAAATATTAATATATATTTATATATATATAATATATATATATATTATATAATATATATACTCGGTCACCACAGAAAAGTTTCCGAACCTCCCCATTTAAAACATATGGGTGTGTGTTCCATAAATTTTTGCTATTTTCCACGCTATAAGTTTTTTCTATGGTTTTCAGACTACACCTGGCAGCTGTTTAGTAGTGAGTTGATACAAAAAGGTGAGTAGCTTCTGCCTTTGTCTATCTTCAGATTTTGTAGAGAGAGTTTCGCATTGTGCTTTCTCAAGCCAAAGTGCCCATAATTGGTGTTTTTGTGTTTCCTGATCAGATTTCCTGCAATGCAGTGGCCATGTTTCACAAAAATTTAATGGGAGGAGAAGGCTCGTATTTTAGCATGGTTGTAGGTAAATGTGCCAAAGAAACAAATTTTCCGGCGTACAGGCGACGAAGGTCGATCATCATGGCGCTCCTTGCAACAGCGCGTGACCTCCATTGTACCTCGGTGCCTCCAACGAAACCAAGCTTTGGACTCCCTCGGGAAGTTAACAAGGCAACAAATAATTGATAAAGGTAGAAGGAACTAAGAACCCTCGTTTGACAGCACATTAGCTCAAAAGATATCACCCAAAGCTGTTAAAAAGACGGTACCGTCCGTACCATCCAGCATCGTCTACAGAATGACTTCGCCATGAATTCAGCGACCATGTTAATCAAACACATGCAAGTCGAAGTGAAAGTTTGTATTTTAGCATGGAGGTTGGCAAATGTGCCAATAAAAGAAATGAAAATGAAAAAAGCAAGATTCTCCTTTTGCCAAGAAATAAGTTCGCTGGACATCTGAGGACCGAAAAAATGAGTCGACACTCTAGTGTATCCAGAGTTGGACAAGGAGGGTTCGATACCATTCTTCGGTCAGTCGGTGCGACACGATGGTCACAGTTAGAACTGTAAAGCACCCTCAATCTGGGATTGTGTGGGGTGGTTTTAGTGGTAATTAGAGGTGGGGGCCGTACTTCTTGCCAAGAAACATGACGATGAATGGTGACCGGTACATCACTGTTTTGGAGGATCACCTGCCTTGCTTCAACATTCATGGGTGCATCATATTCATGCACGAGAGACACCCCAACCACAAGGCAAAGAAGGTGTTCAAGTAGCTTGATGACCACAATATTACTGTTTTGGAGTGACCAGGCAACAGTCAAGAATTCAACCTCATAGAAAATACCTGGAACTCTTTGAAGAAACGTTTTTGGACTGCGCCATCGTTTTTCATCTTTTTAATTCCTCAGTTTCCATTTGATGTGTTGATATAGTATTATCTAACACGTCTTACATTACATACAGTAAGTTTAGGGTTACACAGTATTTTTCATATTCCAACTTATTTTTCAATCAGAAAGTGATCAAGATCAAGGGGAACATGACGAAGTACAAATTAAGTACCGTGAATGCCAAAAATTGCTATATGCTAATGTTATTGTTAAAGTAAGGCAAAAATATGTGAATTCGCAGTTTCTGTATTTAACTTTTCTAGTTATATATATTAATCAATATGCTTATATATGTCAAAAAATAATACGAAATATTAAATATGTTACATATAAATACGCAGAAACTACGAGTATATTATAATATTAATAATATATATAATACTATATTAATATAAAGATAAATTGCTTTACTTTGGGAATTTGGTCCACTCTGCTTGGGGTCTTACGGATGCCTTTAAACATAAAACTTATTATTAATTATATATAATAATATATATTTATATAATTTATATATATATATTATTTATCATTTATATATTATTATTATATATATATTAAATAAATATAAATTGTTTTATGCTATATAAAATGTTTATATTTATAATTCAACTCATATATTTACGTATTATTTATTCTAATGAATTTTATTTAATATTTATATATATTAATTTGAATTTTAAATATTATAATATTATAATTATATATTTTATTTATTATATATATAAAGCCAGAACACCAGGGTTATATATACAAAATGATCTATTAAGCCATTGGGTATTCTAATGAAGTTTCATTATTAAAGATATAAGTCCTTGTGTATTTATCCTTCTCTATTTTATGCTTATAATATTTTTTTTCTATTTATTATGTATAAACTTATTTTATTAATTTTTTCTTTAATTTATTTTTGTTCCATGTTAATTTAAAATACATATAGTAATGGTCATTGTCAACTTCTTACCTTGGAAACCCACAATCTTTAGATTATTTTTTTAATAGCGAAAAGTATTTATAATATGTCTTCTGAGAGTAAAAATATAATTTAAACACCAATTAACTCTAACAAATTAAATAAATATATATTATATATAAATATATATATATATATAATATATATTTATATATATATTATATAATAATTATATATATATATATATAATATAATATAATATATATAATTAATAATAATAATAAATTAATATATATATGGCTAATAATAATATTATATTACAATATCATATATAATATTATGAATAATTAGGATATATATCAGATGAATAATACGAAAATTTTAGTTAAATAATCAATTAATTTTTTATAGTCCATATTATATACATAAACGATAATATATTTTATCTTTTATTTATCTTTAGGTTATATTTTTATTCATTAAATATTATAATTTTTTTATTTTTAATTGTAACTAATTAATTTAATATCATAATTATTTTATAATTTTTATTATATATTATTATATAAAGAATTTTTAAACTACTTTCTAATCTTTTGATTAAATATTTTATAATATAAAGTAATATTAATAAAAAATTATCAATGCTTATAATATGAGTATTATATATTTATTTATTTAGAATTTTAATAATAATAAATTTTTATATTTATTATTAACTTATTATTTATATTTATTAAATGTAATTTAGTTTTTTAACTTTAATATCAACATTTATATTTCTATTTTTTTTTCTTTATTTTTTTATTATTTAAAAACATTGTTAGATATTTTATAAATGTATAATTATTTTTTTATTTTTATGATATATAAATATTATTATATATTTTATATTTATATTATATAATATTTATGTTGAGTAGTTTATTTAAGTATTTATTTTTATTTATTTAGTTTATTTTTATTTATCTATAGACTTATTATGTTTATTATATTAATATGTATATTTACAATTATTTTTAATTTTTTTTTCACGTTTAATATACTAATATCCCAAATAATAGGTTTTAATCAACTTGAATATATTAGTTATTAAATTATATATATATTAGTAATTTTTATATATATATAAAATTAATTATTTTTTTATTATATATTTTTTTATATTAATTTATAATTATCTTTTATATTTACCTAATTAATTTTTTTAAAACTATTTAAAAATTTACTAATTAGGAATGAAATTATAAAGAGACTCATATGTTTTTCATCTCAAAATACTTTAAAAAATTTATATTTTATATTTATAAAGTTAATATTTATATTTATTAATTTAGTTTAATTAAAATATACTTACTTAGTTTTTATAATGCAATAAGTTATGTTATTAAGTATATTTAATAATTTTTACTTATACATATTTTGATATGTTATTTTATATATGGATATATGCCAGGTTCGATTTTTATATTTATATATAATTTTTATTTTATGATAATATTTTATGTTATTATTTATTTAATAATCTGTAAATTTTAAAGACATTTTATTCACAACTAGTTATTATTTATTTATTTTTAGCTATTTATTTATTTTTAATTATAAAAGTCATTTTCATACCATTTAACCCTTGCTTTTTTATTCTTGTTATGTATATATTTATTAATAATTCTTTTTATTTTATATATATTAATTTATTTATAGTGAATAAAGATAAATATTTTATTTCTTAATTAATTTCTATAATTATAATTGATTATATATATTATTTATATTAAAATTAATTATAATTAAATATAAATAGTTTTAATATTTAAACATTAAAACAACAGTACTAAATAATGAGTTTTCATATATAAAATAGAAAATATTTTATATTATTTTATATTTAAACAATTTTTAAATTTACAGTTTCAATATATGGTTTACTTATTTAAAGTATATTAATTATATTAATTTTTAATTATTTATATATTAATTATATTATATAATTATAATATATTATAATTAAATTACATATATAAAAAATTATATATAATTTAATTTATATTAAAAAGAAAATAAATTATATAATTGTTACAAATATAATAATATATATATATATAGTATACTATATATATAATAATATAATATTATAATATAAAATTAGTGTGTGTGTGTACGTGTTTGTGTGCTGGCGCACGAGTGTGTGATTGTGTGTTTAACAAGTTCTTTACTCCGGACTTAACTAGTAAACCTTCGTAATAAAAAAAGAATGCTAATCGATTGGGGTATTCACGTACACAGAAGTTGACAAGCATACTTTATGACTCTTTAAACATGGAACATAAGCAAAATAAAATTAAAGAAAAAATCAATAAAATATGTTGCAAAGAAAAAAATTATTATAAGCATAAAACTGAAGATGAATACAAGGAACTATTTATGAAAGCAGTGCAGTCTTAGTGTCTCAAATGCCCTTTGCTCATTTTGTATTTACGGTGTTCCCTGGCTTTTATATATATATATATATATATATATATATATATAATATATATATATATATATATATATATATATATATAATATATATATATATATATATATATATATAATATATATTATATATATATATATTATATATATATTATATATCATATATATATATATATATATATATATATATATATAAGTTTTGTTTAAAGGCCATCGAGACAAGCAAGAGTTGGACAAATTTCAAAAGATTAAGCAGGCAATTATCCGTTTATATATAATATAATATATATAATATATTATATATATATATATTAATATATATAGATATATATATATATATATATAATATATATATATATATATATATATAATATAGCCACCGCAAAAAGTGTCCGGAACTGCCGAAGGCATTGCCTAACTTTAACAATAACATTTGCAGTAACAATTTTTGGTACTCATTGTACTTACCTTAGTACTTCGTCATGTTCCTCTTCATCAATTTTGTTGGGGTTGATGCATACTGTCCCTAAACTTCCTGTAGTAGTAGACGGTGATATACTTTATCCACATCTTGATGGAAAACTGGAGGGGTATGAGTGAAGAAGTTTGTACGGTGCTTCATCATATACCCCAGGCATATTCTAAGGTGTTGAGGTCTAGACTGTTGTCTGGAAACTTCAAGACAATAATGTTGTGGTCAAGCCACTTGGAGACTTTCATTGCCATGTGGAAGGGGACGCTGTCGTGCATGAACGTGGTGTCATCATGTATGTTGAAACAACGCAGGTGATCCTCCAAAACATTGATATATCGTTCGCCAATCACCGTCACATCCCTGGGCAAGAAGTGCAAACCCCCTCTCCCCTTAGCACCACAGAAACAGCTCCACACCATCACAGATTCAGAGTAGTTTACGGTACTGACTGTGACTTTGGGACCGAAGAATGGCGACTGACTGAAAAATGGCGTCGACCTCACCTTGGCAAACACTTTATACTCTGGAACGTCGATACATCCGACCACATCCCTTTCTTTCAATCCTCAGGTGTTCAGTGAAAGTATTTTATGACAAAAGGAGAGTTTTGCCTTCTTCACGGCGTAGGCGAAGAGGAGCCTCTGACAACTCGCTGAGAACTCATGGCGAAGTCATTCTGTAGACGATGCTGGATGGTACGGACGGTACCGTCTTTTTAACAGCTTTGGGTGATATCTTTTGAGACCTTATTGCTGCTGGTGCGTCCCAAGAACGAGGTCTAGTTCCTTCTACCTTTTTATCAGATAATTCTAAAAATATATAGATATAGATGAATCATTTGATTAACTTTCCCGAGGGAAGTTCCAAGAGCTTGTCGTCTGGAATCGAGACCACCTGGAGTCACGCATATGGAGACAGTGCAGGCTTGTTGCATAGGTAGCGCCATGCATGATCGACCTTTTTCGTTCGCTGTACGGCTCTCTCTAAAGAGTGAATTAAGATTATTATAAATAATTTCATTTGTCTAAGTCATTTACCTCCACCTAACATAGCTAATAAATACGAGACCTTTTACTCTTCCTCTCTCCCACTTTGATATAAATCTCTCTAATATGTTAAACTTTAATGGTTCTCTATTGCATCCTCCGTCAGGGATAAAGATCGTGATCATGATAACAATAACAAAAAGATATCTCACCAATTTACTGGCACTTTGGTCATCGTAAAAGCACGCAATGCGAACACTTCTCTCTGAACAAATCTCGACGATATGACAAGGTCAGAACGCCATGACTGACACTTTTGTGTCTAGTCAACACTCACTATACTAAAAATCAGCTGCCAGGTATGTTAGTCATGAAAATCCATAGTAAAAAAACTTATATATTATATATATAGCGATTGGGAATAATTAGCAAAATAAATATTTTTATAGTGGATACACACACCCATATGTTTTTTAATTTGGGTAGATCCTCTGAACCATGAACTCATAAGGACCTACGAGTATATATAATATATATATATTATATATATATATATAATATATATATATAATATATATAATATATTTAATATTTAATATATATATATATATATACTAATATATAAATATTATATTATATATATATATATATATTTATATATTTATATTATAATTATATATAATAGTTATATATTATATTATATATATATATTAATATATATATATATTAGTATTATATTATATATTATATATATAATATATGATTATATATTATATATATATATATTATATTTATATATATATATATATATATATTTTATATATATTAATATCTTTAGGGGCGTTGTTTTAGGGTGTGAGAATGATAAATATAAAATGTGAAAGTGATATAATGAATAACGTATTAGATGAGATGTGACTCTGGTTAGTGAAGAAGATATATAGGGTAAATGGTTTATAGAGTATAATAAAAAAGTAATACTCAGTTGAGATGTTTTGTATGTGGATTAAAAAGGAATAGATGATTAAATGGTTTAATCGGTGTGTTTTTAAGCAGATTTTTATGATATATATAAGTGGGTGACTGTGTTTCGTGAATTGAAAGGCTGGGAAACCTGATAAATGAGGATAAATAAGTATGTAGGTAATCGAGTCAGTGTAAAAGGGAATGTCATACTGTATTAGGGATGATATAGAGAGAGGAATATAGAGTGTCAATTATAAATAAGGATTGTAGATATGGTGCAGGTAGTTCTTTATGATGATAGGGGATAATCGTTGATGGAGTATACCCTATAATATATATAACCTAGGACACAAGTATACATGAACCCACCACATTTGTAACAATAAGATGCCTAATAGTGAGGTGCTACGTCGCTAGGTCTCGTGAAGCTACTATATTTTGAGTGGTAATTTTCTGACTGCGTACGAGTATATCTCACTATAAGGTATTAAAATAGGAGGTATATAGGCTATAGTATAGGTTAATGAGCTGGTGATAGTACTTATTTTCTATATTTATATCTGACTTGCGTCAATTCTTCTTAACTATATACTTTTTCTTGATTCCGATTAGCATGTTTATATACTAGTACTAACCTTACTCCCTAATTTATCTATGCTATTAGAGAAGATGGCTTGACAGTAGTAATGTAATATGAATGATTGTGATATATATATTATAAATTAATATCATATATATATATATATATTATAATTATAAATAATATATATATTATATATATATATTAATATATATATATATTATATATATATATATATATAATTAATAATATATATATTTAATATATATATTAAATATTAATATAATATAATATATATTTATATTATATATATATATTATAATATATATATATTAATATATATATTTATATATATAATTATATAATATATATCTTGTATTATTATATATAATTAATACAGTATAAATGGTCTGGATAAGTCATCTAGAATTTAGGTATAGTATAACGCCTGAGGAAGGCTCGTGAATGGTAGAGAGAAGAATAAAGATCTGAAATTTATCTCCATGAGAAGGGAATAAGGATAATGAGATAAGTTTTGCAACAAAAGTCAGAAGTATTTGAAAAATTTAAACACCTGGTTAGAGTGAAATGCTATTATTGCTGGGAGAAGTTTTATTGTGTTTAGTTATTATAAAGTTTTGTAATTGAAAGGTCACTTGGAATGAAGTAATGGATGTTGACATAATTCTGAACACTAGCTGGAAGTGTAAAATCTCAGAAAATATTGCGGATCAAATCCTTTACATTATTTGATTATTAAAATTATACCCAATCACAGTGAAATATAAAACCAGAGAAATCTTTATCTAAACAATATTTAATCTACAGAAGTTATAATACACAATGAATTATCCTCACTAAGCATATACTCGTTACATTTTATTTTGAACGAAGAAAGACGGAATAACCTGAGTAATTAGAGGATGATATTTTATTTTTTATCTCACACCGCTACCTCTCAGTGCAAGCCCATTCAAGGAGGTGTTGCTCATCTCTCCATATACTTGTAGTGTTAAGTTCAGGAGTATGATGATGAAGAAAATACCCTCTAAATAATTATTCCAAGGTACAAAGATACAGTAAAAATTTGAGTATATTTTATAGGTCCTCGGGCATTTTGTTTGACTCTCCTACTAACTCGAGTGCTTCTTCCACTGAAGACTCATACCACAGTCGTGAAGAGAGATAAAGCAAGTATTCCGATAGGTGTCTAGATGTCACAGTTACGACAGATGAGTATAAGTCTTCCTCAAATACATTACCAACTGTAGTCAACGCTTCACTACGAAGTTCAAAACATTCATCCTGTTGTCCCTCAGAGACTAAAGATGAGAGAGGAAGTGTTTTTATACTCTAATTTGTACTGCAAACGCGTACTCAGGCATATCAGATGATGTTTTAAATGAAAGAAAATATTTCACAAGAGAAGTAATGAATAGTTTGAAAAAAAACACCATTATTCACTGATATGCGCAAGTCTTAGTGGAATAAACTCCAACCTTCTCGAGACTAGCAAGAAGATTAAAAACATTATTATTTTTGTAAAATATAGAGTACACTTAGTTATTAAATATGACCAAAGTTTACGTAAAGAATCGTTATGTTATAATTAGATGATGTCGCTCTTAGGTAACTTCGCTCACCCACATGGTGTAATAATTATGGATAATAATATAATAGGTATATTAATAAAAGAGTGATATGAGCGTAGACAAAGTGTTGGTGTTTTCGCACGTCACGATATGGGCGCCTAGATCAGATACATAGCTTTACGCACGAAGTCCGGTACGCGAGCCCGTGGCCCCTGATAAGAGAAACGGAAAGCATAAATTAGGTAGGCTTTTAACAAGTCTCTAATAAGATACGAATTGTAACGACACAAAGTTACCTATAAATACAATATATTTCTCGTCATTTATTCACCCCGAGTAGTTATGCGGTTAGGGACGTTTAAACGTACAATTGTTGAGTGATATGAGGTGAAACGTGATAAAAAAAAACGAGGAAATATCTCACGATTATAATATAAAAAATAAAAATATATAATCTTAAATAACAGTTGTGAAAGATGAAGATAAAGTTATATAAGATTATAATATATATATTATAGGATTAATGTTAGAAGTTAACGAAGGAAAAAGAAAAAAGAAATAAAATAATATAAAAAAGGAATAGTAGAAGAACATATACCTTAATAAGAAAATATAAATATCTTATTTGTAAAAAATAATTCAAATGAGTAATTAATAAAGCCGAAAATAATGATAAATGAATAATATCCGAATCCTGAATATTATTAACCAGTAAAATTTTACGTTTTAAGAAATTGTAAATAATTTAAATAATTAATAATTTATTAAAATTAAATTAAATCTAATTATATAAATTATAATAATTATAATAATAATTTATAAAATAATAATTTTAATTTTTATTAAAGAGAATATAGCAATAAAATAACATTTTAATTATAAAATAAATAATAATTAATTAATAATTAAATATAAATCTATAATTTAATAATAATAAGAATTTAACTAAGGAATCAGACCGAAACATACATACACTTACTAAATAATAACTTACATAACTAACATAACTTACATAATAATTTACATGATAACTAATGAGAGAAAATTTAATTAATAGCCCATTAATTGCCCATTGATTGGGTAATTTCTAGTTAAATATATATATTATATAATTAATATATATAATAAATAATTTATTATAGATAAATTTTGAAATTATTATCAATAATTAAATTTAATAATTTAATAGTCAGTACTACTCTAATAATGTGGATAATTAATAGAGAATATCATACTGTGATACATTTACCAGAGAGCCGTATGTGTCCAAGTTCTCCGGTATTCACACGCGCTATCTCCAGCACACTTGGTCATGGATTGGAGTTGTTTTTAAGGACGTAATTCTAGAAGTAGTGAAATAGTCTAGCAGTAACTATATTTTCGTGCCTTTCGCTGAAGCTTTTGAGTGTATTAATAGTCGCCTGTGTCCATCGCCTTTCCAGGTGGCATCTAATCTTTATGAGACCTGCCTTTATCATATCAGAATCATCTTTAACGGTGCAGGCGAGCTGATAAAATTATTACATATGCTCTATTTAAAATATTAAAATGTGTAACTCCGCGATCAGCTGGGACCATTATTGTTAGTAGAGAACTCCTATTACACCCTAAACTCTAGTATGAATGACGCTACGATAGTATGGTCTCAAAGGACGCACAAAGTTATATATAGAATTATAATAAAGGTACCGAAACGCTTGGTTGTC
>JABUQX010046162.1:32500-33691 GCA_015478945.1 Trachelipus rathkii | reverse complement strand
AGAAAGCTAGGAAAATGGATTCTTCTGAGATGAAAAGCAGCTGCTTTTTCAGACTTGAGATAAAGTCCTAGTATCTGGAGAATAGAGAATCAATGCTGAACATGTCTGAGTCTTTTCAATTAGTAATTGATTCAGATCTGATTAAATAGTGGAAGACAAATGTCAAGTTTGAGCAAATCGAACAAGATAGGAATGTTGCTGAATGTGTGACAGGTATTAGTAGTTTTGTCATCTTACAAATATGATTCATATAACGTATAAATATATTCATACCAAATTCCTATTGAAGCTATTTTTCTTATACATGTACTAAAAATTTTTTTCAGGTATGCAATTAAGTGATAGAGCTTGGTGCGCTATTGCTTTCTGCTAGCATTGGTAGATTTTGGCTTATCAAAGACAAATGAGCATGTTATGAAGTAGTATATTTCTGTGCTGGGGCTTTTCACTAAACTACATATCTCCAGATATTTAGTTATAATTATTATAATTAAACATTATAAATTAACAAAATACTTTTAGAAATAAAAATTAAGAAAGAGAACATTATTAACAAGAAAAATAATAGACAACAAAAAAGTTTATTCGAAAAGTGCAGGATAGCTTCCGATGCGGCGAGATGCAAGCTTGTGAATTGTGAAATTAATGGAAAATATCACATCAACACTGCTGGAGGAGCATTATGTCATCACTTGGGAGTCAGGTAAAGTAATGACTAAGTATCAGACTATATAAATGAAAGAGCTCTATATTTTAAACATATTCGTTACAATAATGTTATTAGAAATTTCTAACAATCTGCGATAATAACTTATTAAACGTGCACGATTATATTGCAGTAAGCAATATATGTAATTTATCTTTACATTCAAAACCTACAGGGAAGCGAGTTCAGCAGAATGAACTTAGCAAAGGGCAGATGAACCATGTCATATGGTCATTCCATGGTTATTAGTATTTGAATTTGTTAATGAGTTCCATTACAGTGGGACATTTGCATTTTGCATCTAGATGAGTTACCTTTAAGGCATATTTTTTTATGAAAATTGATGGAACTACCAAAGGGCCAGATAAATTTTCTTGAGCCATTGGCTCACAGCTGAATGGCAATGTTTACAAATGGGGTGTCTGCTAAGTTTATAGCGGCCCATACTTCTCCAAATCAAAATCTGATCTAACTAGACATAAAGT
>JABUQX010046162.1:15000-20000 GCA_015478945.1 Trachelipus rathkii | reverse complement strand
ATATATATATATATATATATATATAATAATAAATATATACTATACTATACTATTTAACTTAATATATATATATATATATATATATATATATATATATATATATATATATATATATAATTTAATATATATATATATATATATATATATATATATATATATATATATATATATATATATATATATATACAATATTTATATATATAATATATATATATACATACATATTTCACCCGAATATCAATAATCTTACTGCTTCTCTTCAGACACATCCATCCCATTAATATCAACTATTTTAATAAAAAGGTATGTTAACATATTTTAAAGGTATTCAGTAGTAGTCGCAAGATGACAATCAGAGTTTTTTCATCCAATATGATTTACGTTATATTTTTAAAGATGTTTGTGTATCTCACGTATTATGATACGTACGGTTTGAGAACTAGGCAAATTACAATATATCATAATTTTGCTATCATTTTTTAAGATTATATAAACAGTGGAAAATAATTACTTTTTCTGTCAATGTTATTAAGTAGCTTTTATAAGATATGGGAAAATAAATTCTTTCATTGGGTTATTATATAGGTCTCCTTATTGCTTAACATCAGAAATGCAAAAAATGATTCGATGTTTTTGTTAAATACTTGACCTAGGGGTCGATAAAAAGGCAAATCTCCTATGACGGGGTCGACGGGATAAAAAGTTTGGCGACACCTGGTTTAAAGCCAAGCAACCTGATATAAATAGATATGTATATCCAAAGTCATTGCAGCCTCATATTTTTAGATATATAAATATATAAATATATATATCTTATATATATATATATATATATATATATATATATATATATATATATATATATATATATATATATATATATATATATATATATATATATATATATAAGAAAGTGGTATCTATTAATTAAGTTTGTTATAAGGATTCAAGAGAGGACTCTAATTTGACTCGTTTCTCTTCATCGTTGTTTCTATACGACTGAATCCCCCCTCAATACCCCCCACGGGAACCCCCTCAATCCACGTGGCGCCAAGACCCCCTTTTATGGGGGCTGTTCATAAATTACTTAACCCCGAAAGAGGGTCGGGTGGTGAGTCTTTGATAGTATTATGAAGTGCTACAAAAGTGGTTAATTTGTCTCATTTCTAGTGTTGCAATGGGGGGGGGAACTGGGGGAATTTATAATGTCATGAAGTGTTACAAAGGTGGTACAATTGTCTCATATGTGACGTTAGAGTTGGGGAGAATTTAGGAACTAGTGACCATAATATAATTAGATTTAAATTGAATGTGATGTCTGGGCCCAAATTGCAAGTTAATAAGAAAAAGATCTTAGATTTCCGAAATGGTGATTTTAACAAATTTCGAGACACGCTTAGTATAATTGACTGTGATAAAGATTTAAAAGAACAAAACTGTTTTATCGTTTGGGTACATTTTAAGCAAATTTTGATGAATATTCAGTCAGTATGTTTTAAAGATAAACCCATTAGGGTGGCGAAGAGAAAAACTGTTTGATGGAATAGAGAGAGAAAATCACGAAAAGCGTAGATGTTTTAAAATATAAAAGGGTAGTAATAAGGAAGAAGATTTAGAAAATTATAGGAAAAATAGAAATGAACTAACCCGTCAATAAGAAAAGCAAAGAGAGAGAGAGAGAGAGAGAGAGAGAGAGAGAGAGAGAGAGAGAGAGAGAGAGAGAGAGAGAGAGAGAGAGAGAGAGAGAGAGAGGCAAAAATTAATTTAGCAAAGAATAGTAATAAGACCCGAAGAAGTTTTTAAGTTTTTATAAATTTAAATGTAAGGATAATTGGTCCAATTAAAATTGAAGAAAATTTAGTGAGTTTAGTTAAGGAGTTGGTCAACATTTTCAATGGTTATTTTGCGTCAATGTTTACTGTGGAAATATTGGATAATAGTTTGGAGACTAATAATTCTGGTATGGATGTAATAAATAGACTTGCGGAATTAAATCTTTACTGGACCATATTGACCCAAGTAAAGCTGCAGGTCCTGATGGTATATACTATATATGGTAGAATTCTGAAGGAGGGTAGTGGCAGCATTGCAATGGCACTTTATTGGACTTTTAAGCGATCTTTAACATTTGGTGAGGCACCAGACGACTGGAAAACAGTATATGTTTTGCCTATTTCTAAGAAAGATATTATTTAAGATTTGGGAAATTATAGGCCTTAACTTAACATCTCTGGTTGTAAAAGTTTTAGAAAAGTTACTGAAAGGTTATATAGAGAAATATTTGGAAGATAGCAAGATATTGTATGGCTCTTAGCATGGTTTTAGAAAGAGTAGGTCATATCAGACAAACCTTTTAGAATTTATGGAATACATTACTGACTGCATTGACCGAGGAGATCCAATTGATATTATATATTTAGATTTCAGCAAAGCTTTTGATGAGGTTCCCCACATAAGGCTGAGGAAAAAGTTATTGCAATGTGATATAGGTGGAGTGGTACATGGCTGGATTAAAGAGTGGTTGTGGAATATAAAACAGTGTGTACAACTAAATGGCAATAAGTCATCATGGGGAATAGTGAAGAGTGGTGTCCCACAGGGTTCAGTGCTGGGCCACTATTGTTCCTCATATATGTAAATGATTTAGACCAGGGATTTAAAGGTAAGGTTTCTAAGTTTGCAGATGATACCAAAGTGGCTATCTCAGTAAGGAATAGTGATGGATGTATAAAGATTCAAAATGATCTTGATAAACCTCTTGGGTGGGCAGATAAGTGGCAAATGAATTTTAATAGTAAAAAGTGTAAGGTTCTTCACCTAGGTTACTCAAATAAAATTTAACTACGTAAAAATAATATGAATGGGGAATGGCTTGAGTTTGGGAACCAAGAAAAGATTTAGGTGTGATTAGTAATTTGAAAGTAGCTAATCAGTGTTTGGAAGCAAGGAATAAAGCTAATAAGATGCTAGGTATAATAAATCGCAATGTCGTTTACAAGAGCAAGGAAGTTATAAGTAAACTGTATAATAGCTATGTTAGGCCAGTATTAGAGTGTTGTGCACAAGTTTGGGTCCCGTTATTTAAAAAAAACATATATATATATATATATATATATATATATATATATATATATATATATATATATATATATATATATATATATATATATATATATATATATATATATATATATATACTATATATATATATGCTAGAGAGAGTGCAATATAGAGCAACAAGGATGATTTTTGGGTTTGAGGGTAAGAGCTATAAGGAGAGGCTGAAGGAGTTAGGAATGTTTTCTGTAGAAAGGCCATTTCTCAGAGGGGTCATGATACAAGTCTACAAAATATTTACATCTATTGATAATACGGAGACAAATAAATTCTTCATAGTAGACCACGGACGAGAGACCAGGGGCACAGTAAGAAAATTAAGAAGAAGGCATGCCATCTTGATATAAGAAAACATGGTTTGGGTGTCATATTAAAGCTTGTAGTGTGGTTAGCATGTACTTTAGCTATATTTTTTTCTTTTAGTGATAGACTTTGTGTATACTATGTAAGTTATTGACAAGCCCTAGGGTGCTTTGTGGAATTGCATGAGCATGTTTGGTGATTGGTTCTATTTAGTTGACTGGGACATTCTTGATAGGCTCATGTGGCTTCCTACTGTTTCTAAATGGGAGGGAGGGTGAGGAGAGTTAAAAATCCTTCCTCCTTCACAAGATGTCTCATTGCTGGTGTTTTAATGGAGAAAAGTTTTTTTATAGTGTTATAAAATGTTACAAATAGAAAATTTGTCTTATTTGTGACGTCACAATGGGAGAATGGAGAGAGGAAGGGGAGGGTTTAAAATTCTTCCCCTTGACAAGATGTTCCCCTTCTGTTGATGGGTTTTTTTCATCTTAAAATTAAATACTATTAATGAATTTATTATTGTTTTTAGTAATATTTTCTGCCATTAAGGAATATGGTGAGTCGTGTGTGGTGCTGCTTGACATTGGAAGAATATGGTGAGTCGTGTGTGGTGCTGCTTGACATATGGAAAGCCTTTGACCGGTTATGGCATGCCTCACTGCTCTCTAAGTTCCCTTCCTTTAGGTTCTCTCCTTCTCTTTGCTCACTTATGTATAGTTTTCTCTCAGGTCGCTCCATGTCGACACTTGTTGATGGAGCGATCTCTTCTTCCTTTCCTGTTAATTGTGGTGTTCCGCAAGGTTCTGTTCTATCTCCAGCTTTATTCTTACTTTTCTTTAACGATCCTCTCAGCTGTAAATCTAAATCTGTTCATTTTTATGCTGGTGACTCAACTCTCCACTCTTCCACTCATTTCAAATCAGCTTCCTCTTTTGCTTCTAGAATTGCTTCTCGACTTCAGCTATCCAACTTTATTCTTTCTGATCTGGATGGGATTTCCCAATAGGGTTACAGCAACCTTGTGAAATTCAAATGCTTAAATACTCAACTTCTTTACATCTCTCTCAAAAACACCTCCCAACAATCCTATCTTCTTCGACGACTCTCCCGTCTCCCCTGTGGGTAGCATAAACATTCTTGGTCTAAACATAAAAAATAAGCTATTTTGTAAACCTCACATCACAACGGTTGCTAAGGTGGCTTCAAAGAAACTGGGGGTTCTGTTCAGGTTGCGGGAATTTTTTTCATCCGAACAGTTACTGCTATTATATAAGGGTTTTATCCTCCCTTGCATGGAGTACTGTTTCCACATTTTGGGGTGAGTGGGGCTCCGCTTCCCCCTTCTATTGGATAGGGTTGAGGCTAATGCTATAATATTAATAAACTGTTCCCTACTTTCAAACTCCCTTGAGCCTTGAAGTTGGTGCTCTATCTCTTTATTTTAGGCCCTACAACGGCAGGTGCTCGAGTGAGTTTACCTTTCGCATTCCGTCACCAATGTGTCGCCCTCGTTGCACAAGGGGTGCCCAGCTTTCTCATGAATTTTCTGTGAATATTGGGAACTCCAGGCTTGTACGTTG
>JABUQX010046162.1:7500-10000 GCA_015478945.1 Trachelipus rathkii | reverse complement strand
ACAAGAATCATCATAAGGAACTTTCCAGGCCTTTGAACAATCAGCAATTATGGGATGAGAAAACCGGGTGCTTTAAAAACTACGCTTGAAGCGTTCTTTTTAGGGGACGTGGATGGCCTAGTGGTTAGAGCATCCGGTTATTGTTAACACTGAGACGCGGTGTCCAATGTTCGAATCCCGCTGATGGAGAGTAAAATCTCCTGTGACTCATTCATTTATGAATGTTGCCTGTATCTTCTTGTTGAAAAGATATGAATATATTGATGAGAGCTTCAGTTTGATTTCTCTCTCTCTCTCTCTCTCTCGGAGATTAAAATTTGTTAAAATTAATTATTAATAAGAAAAAAATTGAATTGAATAATAAATTCGACAGCTCCGAAACTCTCTCCAATTATCAATCATTGTCAATATAATTAAAATAATTAATCAATTATTAATTAATTAAAATAAATTGGTTATTAATATTTATTTATTATTAATATTAATATACGATTATTGTTATTTGTTAATATAATTATTTATTAATTCATTAAAATTATTTATTTTTCATTAATATATTAAATAATGATATGTAATTATAATTATTATTAATTAATATAATTATTTAATACAAATTTTCAAATAATATAGTTTATTAATTATTTTCAAAATATATTTAATACTTATTTAATTAAATTAATGAATTTTTATTTTTATAAGTAATATAATTAATTATAATAGTTAAATATTAAGTATATTAAATAATTTTAATTTAAATTTTAAAACTAAAATTTGTTTAATTTTTATAACAAATTTTGATTATAATAATTGCTATAATATAATATAATATATAGTAATATTTATATATATATATATTATGATATATAACTATATATATTGTATATATATATATATATATATATTATAATATTATACATCTATTGTATATATTTGCTCGATATAAATATAGCTAAACAATATATATATTTATTCTTAAAACATCTATATGCATATATATATCGTATATATATATATATATATATAATTATTTTATATAATATATATATATATATATATATACTATATATATATATATATATATATATTATATATATAATAATAATATATATATATATAAATATATAATATATATATATATACTTATATATATCTATATATATATATATATTATATATATATATATATTATATATATACAATACTACAATAAAGCGTATATATATTTATATATATAAAATTTATCTTATATATTAATTTTATAAATATATGTTATAAATTATTTATATATATTGATATATATATATTAATATATTATATATATATAATATATTATATCTTACAAGTTGTCACCACCACTCACGGGCAGAAGCCCTATTAGGGAGGGGGTGTTTGCACGCCAAATTTCATCAGCTAGCGCAAATTACGGATGAGCAGCACAGACGCAGGCTTCTAAAGTGAGGAAGATTAAATTCAGCAGGGAACACAAAAGATGGAAGAGAAATTCACCACAGACAGAGGTGGCAGGAAAGAAGGAAGCACCGCAAGGAACTAGCCTGAATTACCAAGATCCACACAAAACTCGTGCGCGGATACACAGCACCCTCTGTGCTACGAGGGCCGTCGTAAAAGGTATGGTGGTACGCAAGTGGTAAGTTTCCTCGAACACCTGCCGCTGTGTAACCTTAGAAAAGAGATAACGCACCAACATCGCTCGCCCGCAAAGATAGAGGGTCCAAGTGAAGTGGAAAATTACAGGACATTTATAGCCTTTTGCTTTGACTTCGAACCCTGTCGCAAAAGTGGGTGAAACAGAGCCCCCCCAGATATGAGAAAGCAGTACTCCATACAAGAGCTGATGAGACCCTTGTATAGTGGAGTATAATATATATAAATATATATAATATACTATATATATATATAATATATATATATACTATATATATATATAATATAAATATACATATTATATATATATATATATATATAGTATATATATACATATATATAATATAATAATATATATATATATATATATTATATATATATATATATATATTCTATATAATATATATATATATATATATATATAATTAATATATATAAATATATATATATAATAATATATATAGTATATATATACTATATATATATATAAATATCTATATATATTATATATAATAATATATATATATATATTCATTACTAGAAGTATCTATATATATATATTATATTTACTATATTATATATATATCTATATTTATATAATTATTTTACTTTCTATACTATATATAATTATATATATATAACACTATACTATTAATATATACTAACTATATATACTAACATAGCATTTTTATTATATTATAATAAATATATATATATATATATATATATATGATTTCATAGTGTTTTCAAAATCGGTTCTCTATAATTATATACAACGAAGAGCTCCACTACAATTGTGTTCAGAAGTCCAAACTTTTTCTTTCAGATCATATAAA
>JABUQX010046162.1:0-2500 GCA_015478945.1 Trachelipus rathkii | reverse complement strand
ATATAAGTATATATTCATCACGTATAATCTAGCTCTATTCATATTACACTCCTACTAGTGTACATCATGATCGTACCGACGTATATAGTATATATAATAATATATAATATATATATTATATATATATCCTGCATGAGTATCTTGATTACTTGGTTATGGTAGTTATACTCCAGATCGCGATGAGAACCAAATGCTAGATAACTAATTCATTCCAATCCTCTTATTTCCCACCACAGATTTCTACTTCAACCCACCTCCCCCTCCCCCTCCCCCTCCTCCTCTTTTACATTTTTTTTAATTTTTTCTCCTCGGGGTGGTAGATGATACGCCACGTTCGACACCCAATCTTATGGGAGGATCATTCCTGCGTCTATCTGTTCTGACAGGTATCGAGTTCACCGACTTGTTATGTGTCATTAGATTGCAACACGACCAAACACAGGTTTGCATTCCTTTGTTCCAACTGAGCCTAATCTGGAATACACCATAATAAGAGATTCCCCACCGGCCGGCGCGGTCCTCCGGGTACAAATCTCATAGCTCAACACCATGAGTGAAGAAACAATGGATACAAATAAACTTCTTCGGATCTTGAACGATATATCATGTATAAAACAGACAACGATTAATGGCCAACGATTATTCGACTGTACTTTGAACACTGATGCCACGATTCCCTCAATTTCACCTGAAAGGCCTCTGCCTGCCCCCAGCAATCCCTTGCCTGGCACATCTTCGACATCCCAAGTACCCAAATGGTGAGGCAACCCAGGAAAGGTCATCCGCGTCCTAGTCATTCTCACTTGCCTACTCCACATGCTGCCCCCACCACTACCTGGATGGTCATCAGATACAATATTGCACATGAATTATATAGAAATATCATTCTCAACAATGCTCTTGAGAAAGCTTTAGGCAGTTGAAAACCCTCCCCTCACAATAATGAGGAAAGGGTCCTCTCTCGTTCAAGCTACTTCTCGGAATCAAAGTTCCATCTTGTCAATCCTTAATGTCTCTTGGAGATATTCCTCTTATTGCCACTCCTGATGAAGTAAGAGACTCATCCAATGGCACTATTTATACTGCATTGGAGAAAAACGAAGACATTAGTTTCATTTTACACCATCTCCAAGAAAAGAGGTTTAATGTTACGAATGTATACAGGTTTCCCCCCCTTTGAGACTCATCTGACACTCCAAATCTTCGCTTGCTGCTCACCTTTAGCACTCCCTATATACCTAAAGAACGAAAATAGTAAGCGAGGATTTGGGGTGTCAGGTGAGTCTCAAAGTGGGGGAAACATATATACATTCGTAACAGGAAACCTCGTCTGTCTATTCCCCCTTACCCTGGCGTTGCTTCAAGTGCTAGGTGGTTAGTCATCCCAGAAAACGCTGTATGGAACCCCACGAAATATTCGCTATTTGTGGAGAAGAGAACATAACTCACCAAACTCACATTTCCTAGAAACGCACCACACTGCAACAACTGTGGGGGACCCCACAGCGCCTCTTTCTTAAAATGCCCATCCTACCTGCTTGGACAAGAAATATTGGAGCTATGTGCCACGCAAAGATTGAGCAGGAGAGATGCCATACACCACCTCAAGAACAAACTATTACTTACACGACAAAGTAATACCTACGCTGCGAAATCTTCAAAAGCAGATTCCCCCCAACCTCACGTTCGTCTAACCCACCCCGATACAACCCCATTCCAAAAACTTAATCCACTACGCACACTCCAGCGAAAACTCATGTAGCGTCTGTTGCAAACTTCGCTCACCTGCATTGCCGATATTACCGACTACTCAATTAGTCCTAAATCAGCCTGTTATACAGAACCCTACCGTAATTACTGGTTTTAGACTGACCAGCAGCAAGACTAAGGCTCACCCACCACCACTAAACATGGAGAGCATTCTCTGCTAGACTCTTGTCTCTGCTCGCTTCACCCCCCCCCCCCCCCTGATGTGTTGGCCAAACCCACTTAAGAGATCTGCGTCTGTGTCCCCTAAAGTCTTCCACCATTGCTCCTACTCATGTAATGGATACCCCTGAGCGAAAAAAAAAGTTTTTCCATCATGGTAATCAAGGATTACTTGCTAAAATATAAGGCATCCGGATTCCTAAAACAAGACAAATCGATCCAGTTATAAAAAATGCAACTCAGAATTTCCCGAGACAAAAGCATCAGCATCAAAAGATTGTCCTCAGCCGACCATGGCCGTAGTATAAATTATCACAAGTTCTCTAATAGCTTGCTGGATTTTTCCAGCACTTCTGGATTATCTGCCAACTCTTCCTTTGAGTTTATTATACAAACACATCTCCCAATGGATTCTGTACCTTACAAGATCATATGGATTCTAGTTCTCAAATGAAGCTTGGCGTAACTATCTCACCTCCTTTTGACGTTTCCTGCGCTTCCGAAAGAGAGGAATGGAAAACTGTTCAACGCAAAGCCACAAACAATCCAAGCTTCGAAAATTCTCATCTAT
>JABUQX010046161.1:30000-35178 GCA_015478945.1 Trachelipus rathkii | reverse complement strand
TCGATATATTCCTGGTCAGAAGTTAAGAGGCAAAATATTCCATGAGCTCGAATAGTTTGGACTCGATTTCTTGAAGAGCCTTCGCGTCTGTAAGCCCAGAGTCATATAATCGTGTCAAACTTCCAACTGCTTTCTTCGTGAAGCTCAAATTAATCAAACAGGATGAATATCCCCGTTAATGTAATCTTGGAGCATTACGGTAAAATAATCAAGTCTATGAAGAAGGGGAGGGAAAAAATAAATCTGCCCTAAAAAAGGGCATTTGACGTAATTCGTGCTCATATGAGCAAAATCAGGAATAAATCGTCAGGCTTTTAACCGCCTGTCCTCTAAAGAGTAATTGAAATCTTTCATTATCAGAGATGAAAACAGAATCTGTCAAGATAGGGAGATTTAAAAATTCTTTTAAATCATTTGTTTCGAAATGTAAATTTTGTAACAGAAACGAGTTCACCGCTGCAAATAGAAATATATTATCTCCTGAAAGCAGAGAGATCGCTGTAAGAACGCCGCATGTGCTTCTCTGCTCAAGCATCAAGCATTCACTTTAACTAAATGTCCATGCCAAAGAGGTATTGGACTTATCACACATGCGGGCAGAAATGTTCGGTCAAAAATCTCACATAACAGCTCTTATACTTTCAAAATAGTAGAAACGTGTCAGGTGGCTTTTCGGGAAGATAGTCGTCGCAACATCCAGTCGCGAACTGAGGAAAAATGCAAGCCAAGTGGCTCTTAATCAATATCTGTATAGAATACAGGTACAGCTTCATCCGTGGGTCAAAATATTTTGCCCACTCTCTCCCTTAACATCAAGAAGGGCAATAAAATAGTCCCTGTGCGTGTGCTTCTCGATTTAGATAGTCAATCCACGTATTTTCATAGGAGCATTCTTAAAAAATTAGGAGTCAATGAAAATAGTCTTCCTAGTTATCAGAGCTCCATTAAAACATTTTTGGGAGAGGAATTGAGATCCTTGCGGTCTTTAAATTTAGAGATGGGCATTTGTTGTGGTAAATATTCCAGCCTACCTGTAAACATCGATTCTGAATTGGATATCGGCCTTTATGTAAAAGGCCTGACGGAGAGCTATGAAAAAAATTAAATAAAAATAATTCAAGAGTGCTAGATAAGCACATATCAAAATAATTTCATGTGACCGAGGTGTCAGAAGTTATTCATGGGTGACTGGGCCATCGATGCTCGTTCACTTTATTAAAGCAATTTTAAAACGTTAAATGCGATTCGGCAGTGCCTTAGAAACTTGTCATGGGTACGTCTTCGGGCCGCGCAAGTGTTTTTTGGTCACTTTCCAAAATGAAAAATTCTTTGGGAAGAATTCTTCGCCGAAAGCTGTCAAAAAATCATGACAGAATTCAGAGCTCCCCATACCGTCAAATATTCAAAGATCTGTCAGGAACGTCCGGAACATGTAATCAATCTTGTGGTGGAACCAGTACTTCGTACTTCGACCGCTTCTTACATAACACATGAGTGCCTGATTTGGACTTGACATGGAGAAACTCTATAAATGAGTCTTGGTATCAAATGAGGTAGCGGGACCATTGTTCATGCGAAATATGTATCAAGAGATTCCACGAAGGAATAGAGTTCCGAGACGGAAGTTACCACGTGGACTTGCCTTGTTTTCAAGCATATTTGAGCAGTCCATCAAATCATCACGTTGCTCTTGCCTACGATGCAACGAGTCAAAAAGAAATTTACTGCTCAAGGCTTGCTTACAAGCATGGGGAAATATTCAAGGAATACCTAAGAGATGGTATCGTGGAGGCTGTGAGGTCATCCGAAAGATATCATAAATTCATCTGGATACCCCCACAGACCTATAATAAAACAGGCACTTCAAGTGACGACAAATATTTCGTGCCGTCCTTTAACTGCAGCCTGAAAAATAGGTTTTGAGTCCTTCCACTTAATCAGGGCATCATATCCTGGGTAAGATTTAATTGCTTCCCTCCTTCATTTAAATTGAGTACTGTCTTCAGAACAACAAATTCATCGTTTCTGCGCGGATATTCGAAGGCCCCTCCAGATCAAATTAAAATTAGAAGAGGAAAGAAATTCGCTTTTCTGTTTTTTTCTGGAGCTCGATGGCGACGTTACTCACTTACCGTTATGCCATCATCATCTTCGGGTTGGCTGGTCAGCCCCCAACGTATAGGCGCTGTGTACAACATCCGCCAAAAAAATACCTCCTTAATTCTCTATACCTCTGCTCTTCAAAATAAATCCTGTACGTTATAATTTTGTACACATACTTCGTCTGATACGACGAACTGCAAGATATTTTCGATAAGGCACACCTCACGTATGAGTGAGGGGGCTTCAATTGTGCTCCTGGAACTCAAATTGTCCAGACCTTAAAAAAATATTCAAGGAGGAGGGTAAACTTGCAACTCATCAAAGTGATGAAGAAAGAGTTTAGGGTATTTAAATAATACCGTTCAAATAGTCTGAGTCTTAGATGACCTTTTCATTTAAATATTGTTCTCTACCAAGAGACAGCTCCTGTCGGAGATTTCAAAGGTATTCGATCCCTATGCCTTTACCTCCCCGTCACAGTTTGAGGCCGTCTCTTATGAAGAAAACCTGGAAGTGGACATGGGGTGGGAAGATATAATAGCTCCCAATCAAAAATTATGGAGAAGTTGAGCAAGGACCCTTAACTCTCTGAGAGATGTCTCTTTAGAAAAGATCTTCCATTTGAGTCAATTTGATCTCTGATTTAAGTATTCAATATATTCTGCGGATGCAAGCACTGTTGGCGTATGGCTTCGTGGTGTATGCTTCATCTGCGGCAGAGTGTCCAAATCTTCTTTGGTCAAAGGGAAAAATCGCTCTTGCAAAGGAAGAACGCTTCCTTGTTTGGAGTTATTGTCTGTGTTTTAGCATTAAAGTGCTTACACACAAATGTTGAGTGGACTGTCTGGTGTCAAGTTCAAGAGATTGAACATATCTCCAACTCGCAGATTAGACTCTCATTGATCCAAAATTAGGATTCTCGAAATTAAGCAAATATATGTGAAGAATCGTGTGAAGATATTCCCCATGATGGCTCTTCGCTCAAGAGAAAATCTCGTTAAGTCCTAAATTTCTCTACGTTAGAACAGAAGATAATCCAGCGGACCTTCTGACCATAGGTATTTCATTCAAAGAGTTCAAGGAACTTATCCTTTTGCATTAAAGGCCAAAAATGGCTCTCTTTAAATAGTATTTATTGCCATCAGCTGAACTGGAAACGGCATCTCCAGTTTTTGCTGTTGTATTCAAGGTTGCAATGGAACCTCTGTAGTGGATTTGTCCACACACTATTCAAAATTTTGCACAGGCATATATCGAGTAGTAGCCTTTATTATTCAGTTATGAGCTATTGTCAAGAGGTGGGACAAATAATCATGAATTGAAAGCTCGTCTGTATTGTCTACAAACAATGCAGAAAGAATCGCTCTCGAAAGAACTATAGATTTTTTAGAAGAGATTAAAAAATTTCCTTCTTTCACAGGCCAAGTTCCGAACTTGGTAAATAATCTGAACTTGTTCCTGGATGAAAATAATTCATCAGGAGCAAGGTCGTTTGTCAAGATGCAATTATTACAACTATGACGTAATTAATCCCATCTTGCTCTCAAAAAAGTCACACCTCACAGAGTTAATCATTAGAGAATGGCTCATCATAAGTGCAAGCATCTAGGCATACAAGCCACTCTTACAAATATTCGTCTCCAAGCCTATTGGGTGACATCAGCGCGTACCTCTATCAAAAATGTTTTGCAGGATGCATAATCTGCAAAAAGTTCAATAGTTTTGCTTTTCCGGTTACCCGCGCTTCACCAAGTTATTCAAGAAGAACCAGGTGGAATTATTCAGGCCTTTTAAGCATGTAAGTGTTGACTACACCAAACATTGTGGGTCAAAGTCAAAGGCTCTGGCCCAGCCAGAAAAATGTTCATACTCATTCACCTGTCTAAATATTTCGGGCGGTTCTATTTTAACCTTTATAGATACATGTCATCTAAATCATTGTATACCTAATCGTTTCAACGATTTTGTAATCGTTTCGAGTGCCTGACTGCCGTCTATAGCGACAACGGTGCTCGCTCACATTCAAGAATGATTTCTTATGGAACTTTCCTCGTATTCAGAAAATGGAAGTGAGTTTTTACGAAAAATCAGATTTCGCATAAGTGAAATTCCTCTGTATAGCCCATGGGTTAGGGAAGCCAGTGTGAACTGTTTAACACGTGGGGTGAAGGAATTGTCTTATTCAAAACAATTGACGTCTCGTTGAATTATTCTCGACTTCATTGCGATATTGTTTTCATATATTGCTGATGCTATTCAAATTTCACGTCCGCTCACCTACACCACCAGTTCAAATGAAATATTACCTATCACTCCCAACGATTTCATCAAACCTTTGTCAAAAACCGCTATGGCATTACCCGGAGCTGGGTCAAAAAATCAGTTCTGGGACTCAACTTCGGCTAAGAAAGAGCTAGTAAAAGTCATTCAAATTTTCTTCAGAAAAATTCGAAGAATTCGTACCAGGTGGTACAATGAGTACCTTCTCAGTCTTAGAGAGGACTGGGAAGAGATACTCTTAACCAGCGTCAGCGGAATAATCCTAGTAAAAAAATGACGTTTGTTCTTATCAAAATCAGTGAAAGAAAGCGTCCCTTACTGCAGATGGGGAGAGTCGTAGAATTCATAGATATATCGGCGACGACAATAAAGTCAGATCGTGTACGTCACATCGCTGGGGGACAAGCAGCTTGTAATCCAGTCCAATATTGTACTCCTAGAGCGTTCTCTTGCACCCCATAGTGGTTCGAACACCCTCATCGTCAAAACACAGCTCCTGTCCTTACAGCAAATGCCATCATTAAATAATTCCTGGAGGGGTGAACCCCCCTTCTACGTCTGCGACGGATGCTGGAAGCTCATCAACGCCAGCTGATAGAGATATCCAAAATAGTCGGCCTAAGCGGAAAGCTGCAGAAGCTGCAAGAAAAAATATTCTGATGTATGATTCATCAGAAGAATCAGATTAAATATTCTGCAGCTGTTTTCAAAATATTCATTTCAAGTAGTCAAGTTCTGACTTCTGCCCTATAGAGGCCAGAAGCCCTCCCCCCCCCCGGGAGGATATAAAAATTA
>JABUQX010046161.1:0-22500 GCA_015478945.1 Trachelipus rathkii | reverse complement strand
CTAGTATACTTTATGACATATACCTCTATTATTTTGTCGATACATTATTTGAGAATTTTGTTAGTTAATTTTTATATTCATCTATTTGAATATAGACATTTGTCATGAAAGCATAATATGTAGTAGGAAATTCTATATTGAAAGAAGGATTTAGTTTTTGGCACCAGCTGACCAGATCAGATTATATAAGACGATTTGTACTATGAAAAAGACCGAAGAAAAAATTATGAAAAGAAAATATAATGCTTTGTGTAAAAATATGTGTTTCTCTCAATAACCCTCATTAAAAGAAATATTTATAACATGTAGTATTTGAAAATATACTAAAAAACCAATTAATTATGTGTTATTAAATAAATGATTGATTTTCACATTTTTAATATTATGATCTAAACGTAAATTTTATTTATGTAATAATAAAGTATAATATCTTCAGTATTATATTATTATTATTATGTATTATGAGGACATCATTAAATTATTCTTTTTGCAAATTTTCATGTATTAAATATTTTACTTCTACGTTTTTTTCTAATTTTGATAATATATTTTACATATTTTATTACATTCCTTTTATACAATTTGAGTTATTAGTTACGAATTTATTATATCGTGTTCATCTGTATGATTATTTAGAAATGATGATTTTATATTTCTATATATTAATAATATTAATATTAGTGTTATTTATTCAAACGCTATATTTTGTTTAAATATATATATGTTATTATAGGTTGATTTCGAATATAATTAAAGTGTGATAAAAATAATATATTTCTTATGTGAATAGAATATATAGTATTTTCTTTGATAATATCCTAAAGATAATTTTGTTAATTTAAAGTGTGTTATCTATTTAAAATTATCTAAAAACTAAATAAAATGATGTCCTTACTCCCATCCTCACTTTCATAAACGATATACTAAATTTATTTAAAATTAAAATATATTAAGATTATTCGTAAGGCAAGTTAGTAATACCTTGGTAATAAATTATATCTGCAGTCTGAGATTATATGGCATTGTCAAGTTAGTTAATTGTAAGTAATGGGATGCAATGCTACTTATTATTGTTATATTAATTGAGTTGAGATTGACGTGTAGTGTATCTGGTATCTGATTAAGTTATATGTATTATTATTTTATTATTATTATATTGATTATGGATATTGTTATTGTGATTATAGATCATATCAATTATTATGTTTGATTATTATTAAATTATTATGATTATTATTTAACTTTATAATGAATTATTATTATTATATATGTTAATAAAATTATTAATTATATTTGTGATTGTAATTATTAATATATTATTATCCTATTTGAGTAATATAGTTGATGAGGCCTATTAATCTATTATTATTATTTATATTATGATCATTATTAGAATGTTCCCCTAGTTTGGATTATTTTGATTAATAATATTAATTAATTATTATTATTACTTGATGTATTAGTTAATTATTATATTCTATTTATCCTCATTAGTTTATATATTATTATTATTATTATTATTATGTATTATAGATAACTACAACTTTTTACAATTATTTATTATTAAAAATAAATGTGATGTAATTATGTAATGTGATTATTACCTTATTATATTGATTATTATTGGGATTATTAATTAGTTATTATGTATTATGCATAATAAATACTATATTGTTGATATATGAGTGAGTTATTAAGTTATTATTGATTATTATTATTATTAGTATGTATCAATGATGTTATTATTATTATTGATATATTATTATTATTATTATTATGATTATTATTAATATTATATATTAATTATTTAGTAATTATTGATGATTATTATTATTATTATTATTATATTGATATAAAATATGCTTATTAGTAAATTATTAATTAAGTAGTTAATATCATTAGTAAGTTAATATTAATATTATTAGTGATATTATTAATTATTGATATTATTATTAGTTAAATTATTATTATTATTATTAATCATATTATTACTTATTATTATTGATTATTGATTATTGGTTAATAAATGGAAGTGCTACTTTTTTGTATATCATTAAGTAGAATATATAAAAATATAGTTATCTATTAATTATTATTATTAGATATATTATTATATTTTATTATTATTATTTTTTTACATGAATATTACTTCTTTTAATGATTAAATAATTGAAAACATTTATTCAATTATTTTTTATTTTGATTATTATTATTATTATTAGTTATATATTTATTATTGATATATTATATATATATGGGAATTATTATTATTATTATGTATTATTATTATTGATTAGTTATTAATGCTGATATTTTGATTATCATTGATCATTATTCATTATTTTTATTTATTATTATTTATTATTATGAGTTATTATTATTATTATTATTATTATCTTATTTAAGTATTATAATTATTATTATTATATTATCATTATTATTATTGAATATTATTATTATTATTGATTATTATCATAATCATTCATCTATTATTATTATATTTATTATTATTACTATTATAAATTATTATTATATAGTATTATTATGAGTCGAAAGTTATTGGTTTATTATTAATAGCGGTGTATAAATTATTATATAATTAAATTTGATGTTATTTTTTCAAACATTCTATAGTTATTATATAATCTGAATTATTGTATTAATTATTAGGGATCTGAATTATAAATAAGGATTATTAAATATTAATAAATTATTATAAATAAATTAATTCATTATTCATGTAATATCAAAATGTATGATTATTATTTATTGATTTACTTATTTAATATATAATATTAATATTCATTTACGTTCTCGTATAAATGTATGTTTTATTATCTATTGATTATTATGTAATATAGTATATATATATTAAATTATTATTAAAATATATTAACAAATATATGTATTTATTTATTAATAGTTATTATAGTCTCTCTAATCATATTATTATTATTATTATCTCACTCTATAAATTAGTTATTGATCTATGTATATATAAGTTATTATTATAATATAATTAAGATTAATTATTATTATCTATTATTATTATATGATTATTATTAAATTTATTATTTACTATGATTATATTATTATTATTACTATTATTCATATTAATTTATATCACTTATTATCTAAGTCTGAGTTATTATTACTCTATTATCTATATTGAGTTAATTAGGAATATTATTATTATTTGTAGTTAGTAATTATTGATGATTATTATTATTATTATTATATATTATTATTATTATTTATTATATTATTATAGATATCAGACTCTTTATAGATTATTCTATGCTTTGTACCTTATTATTGTATGGTGTTATTATCCTAATATAGTTCATAATTATCTTGATATATGATAATATTAATTAGGTATGTATGAGAAATAATATTATTAATATATTAATATCTGATGGATAAAATTATAATAAATTAGTGAAGGTACTTAATATAAGAATATTAGTTAACTAAAGTTGTTATTTATGATTAGTATAATTAGCCCGAAAAATCAATTAATTAGTTTATTAATATATGAGTTGATTATTCTCATTTCTGATATACCCCTCAATTATTTAGTGTTATATACTGTAGTATATTATTCTATGATATGATAATTTAATTATCTAGTTATATTTTATCTATAAGTATTATTATTTTTATTATTAGAATTAACTTACTATAATAACTCAATTGCGGTCGAAGGAATAGGTTAAATTATTATTATTATTTATCTAGAATTAGCTTATTACTTAAAATCCAATATATTATGATTATGTATATATGAATTAATTAATAATGTTGATTATTATGATATTAATGCGAACCAGAACCTTGCTGGCCAGCATAAAGACGTATATTTTCAATTAGTCGTACAAAAGATTTCTTTCATTTTTTCCCATATCCACTATCACAAATTTTTTCGTTGTATGTTTGTGAAGTGTCCAGATATATTGCATCTTTACTGACATTTCAGAATTATTTTTATAGGGCAAACTAGAATGGAAGAAGACATATCATAATCTTGAAAAAAAGTGATTTCATTCTAAAATCTATCATAATGAAGTTTTATATAGAATTGATTATTTATACTTAAAATCTATAATAAAACAAATAAGATATGTATTTATATTAAGGGTAGTATATTACTCTCACCCGCATGTCAACGTAAAATTTTAGATAAAATAATAGACTAAGTAAGATTTCAGTAGTACTATAATAAATATTTGTTAACAACAATTCATATTAAAATTTATATCTGAGTATATTCTTATGGAATTAATATTCATTATTTTATTATCATTCCCTTTGAAATTGTGAGTTATATATATATATATTATAGTTTTAGGATTTCCATACTGATGTCTTGTGCAGTTGAAAGTATTTATTATTTATAAAATAATAATTAGGTATATTATTATATACAAACATCTAATTTATAATACGGATTATATATTATAGATGAGTGCGTAAATAATATATAATAACATCGTAGAATAAATAAGTTTACTATAAATATATAAATCCAAGATTTTTATATCTTTAGAATAAATAATACCTAATAAATAATAAACATAATATAATAGTGTATTTATGAGGGATATTCCACACCTCATCACTCTTCGACATGTTAAAACCACCGACTGAATACTTTATGTTCAGAAATAAAATGAATCGATCGAAGTGGGGGTTCTGCAGACGCCCCTCAGACCCACCCTCCCCCCTTCGGCATCTACCTCGTCTCCTACTCTTGTAATATCACATTAGATATAATGAAGAAATAGTATTACATTATATACATGAGAAATCCATAAAATAATTGCGGCCTTTACTTTCTTAGTGACAGTTCGATTATCCACCTCGTGGTCTCTCACATTGTGTGACGGAGACTATGAGTGATATATACTCAATATAAAGGCCGAGTATTGCAAATGCACATACTACAACTGAGCTATACCATTCTCTATACCGAAATAAGTTGTGAATTCAAGAAGGCAGATAATAAAGCCAAAAAGAGCACTGAGCAATCTCATGCTCTTAAAAGAAAGAGTCTTATGTCTAATCAGAGCAAAACTCCTAAATTTTTTACACCTGATGGTGTTCAAAGATGGACACATCTATCACAAACATATCCCTAAACGTGTCTTTTGATTAATGTTTAGGGATTGTTTCAAACATTGCACTATTCCAATCGCAATTAGGAAGCACTGATGAAAATCAACACACCACACACACCCCTACTATAGAGTCGAAGAGCGAAAAGATTAGAAAAAAAAAAGAACGTAATTAATTCTCTGGCCGTTGACACTATTTAAACATTGTATTTATGTATAATACTGTATTTAAATTCAATTTAACTGTTATAAAATTTTCAAAACATTTCTATATGAATCAATAATAACCTTGATTACGAAATTGTGGATAGGTACATCCTGGATCACGGCCTCCATGTTGATGTCGTCCTCTGGACGGGTAGATTCTGCGGGTTGCTTTATTATTCAAAACATGGATTCTGTTGATATCCATACTTCAATAACTGTCAGTTTAAAGGATGGTATATGAGGGCCTGAGAAGCCATCAGGAGAATTGTACAAAAAGAAACAATTTCCCTGTTGAAATAGATGTTATTAATTACCTTCCCTATGACGCTTAATTAACGTGCCTAGTTTGGAAAAGCTCCAATACATACAGTTTATTAATGGGGTTCCCAACCCACGGAATGTCAACGGGAGCAATTATATTTGTACTTAATAATAGACGTACATTCTCCTTCAGATTATTATGTTCTTTACAAGCTTAATATTAATATAAGATTATTTCCACTATAAGTACAATTGTAATTAAAAAGCTATATTTATTTTAACACATGATTAATTGTTATTATTATTATTAATTTTTTTAGTTTCCATTTAATAATTTATATTTAGACGCTTCAATTACGTTAGTTTATGGTTTCAGAGAATATTTTGTACTTAATTTCAATATATAAAATTGTGATTATCAAAACATACATTTTAAAAGATTATTTTAGTGACGATAAAAAAAAATTATCTATTGTATAAAATTTTATCTTAAATCACTAAGTAATCTATTTGAACTGATTTTTGATAATCATTAAACAAGCTAACTTATATATATATTATAAGAGTATAAAAGCCAATACAAAGCCACAATTGCCTAACAAAGAATCTCCCAGTTTCAACCTTCAGGTCATATGCGAGTTATAAAAATAAAATGACCCAAATTATGATTAAAATAAACTAAAGCATCCAATTGTTCTGTTTTATATATTAAGAGAAATGAAGTATACAATATGATAAGAGTAAATATTTAATAAAACATTTTAATATCATACATCAATTAAAATTATTCATAAATTTATAAAACTTCACTTAATTAATAAGTAATTCAGACAAAAAGTGCATTTCCGTTTTAAATTTATTATTAAGAGTAGTGTTTCAAAGTGATTATATTTAAATATTATTTAGTGATTTTAGTATATAAATTTGTGTAAAAATATGCCCCGCTTTTAGGGCCAAAAGTGATATATAGTATAGTTAGCCATAAAATGTTGTTTGCATTCAATTAAAGAAAATGGTAGTTTAGGAGTATAGGAATGAAGAGTATTCTAAGGTTAATAAGACCAAAATAAATAGTATATAGGTATTATGGATAAGGGCGTGTAGCTATATAATTATTATTATAGTGTATAGTATTGTATTTTTACCTGGTGGAAGTATGAAGGAGGATACTGAGGCATATCGAGTAGTCGATGAGTAAAGCGTTTATGGTCTATAAATAAATAGGTTAGCTAATAACATATAATGGAATACTAAAGATACAAAAAAAATAGTAATAATAGCGGAATAATAAATGGATACGATACGAAGTGTAATAAAGCTTAAAGAGTGATTGTTATAATTAGTTAAGAAACATAATATATATAAGGGAGGAACGTAATAAGGTAGGCATGAGTAAGATCATAATAAATGCAGTGAGCTATAGGTATATATGCTGTAATCCAGGTAGACTTGTATTCATCCCGTATAATTATGTTGAGATATAAGAAATATGAGGTCAGGCCACTAAAATGATGAATACGTAATAGGATAATAAATATTTATTCCTCTTTGATCTTTAAGTATAGTATTTCTAACTATGAAAGAAAAAACATTATTTATCAATGCCAGCGTGGTGTGCGAAGAAGAGTAAGGAAAACATAAAGTTTCCTTGGAGACAAAACAGTCGTTTCCAATCAAACATACTTCCACTTACAATAGGCACAAATTTTCTTTACGGAGCTAGTATTGAAAAATTAACAATTCATCAATCCATATAAATATATAATTATAAGGGGCGAGAATTTCTGACCTCAGCGCCCGCACATATGGTCCTTGATCAGTTTACCAACGAAAGTTAAAAACAATCTTGAAATTTCAGAATATGTTTTATGTTTTAAATAATTTATGTCATGTTATAAAAAAAAAAAAAACCAGAAAAAAACAAGAAAAAGATAAAAGTTTGAAACATATTTATAAAATTAATTTTTGAGACAATCGAAAAAATTATTATTGAATTTTAAAAATAAGTTAGGAGAAACAGATATTATAAAAAACAAAATTTATTGTGTTGAACCCAGTAGAGAGTGGCAAGAACTTAGAAAACCGTCTGTACACTTGAGAGTTATTTATGAGCGAGCGAAATAGTAACATCATTAACTTTTGATCAATTCGAAATCATGTAGAGAATCGGTGTTGGGAACGGAGTTAAAATTAACACTAAATCATAGCAAATTGAGTATAAAAAATGGTTAAATTGATCGCGTTGTTAAGTTTAGAAATCTCAAAATATTACTCTGTGCTTTGATGAAATACAATGATTTGATTTTAGATTTGTTTATCATATGTTTAATGCAACAGTTTTCGAGGGTATTTCGATCTTGTATATTTTTTATGAGAAAGAGTGTGTACGAAATTTATTCAAAACATCATTTTTATAAAAGACAAGTATATATGATATCGAAGGCGTATAGAGAAAAAAAAGCGTATTAGAATAATAAAAAAGAGTAGCATATCGCTATGAAATTTATCCTAAAAGAGGAGTGTTTAACACGGTTATATCGGAACAAAGTCTGAAAAGAGAAAGAAAATCAAATATATTTATTGTATAGTTGGATTTCCTCAACCACCCGCCATGCCGCTGGTCAAAAAACGCCATAAATATAGAAAACCGTTCTGAGTTTATACATAGAAGTGTCGTATTTATAATTGAGGCGCACGGAAATTTTATGATGTACCATTTATAATAAAATCATTGATTGTCGCAGGTGGTCAAATGTAAAATAATTATATGTCAAGAAAATCACTATAGCGTAATGAGATAAATAAATTTTATTGCGTTATTTTTTTTTAATACATGATGATGGCTGCCATAGATCCTCCTCATATATTTAAAAGCCGTCATAATTTTCTATTGTTACGAGTTAGCGTCTAATGATTACCAATTGAGGTTGCTGACCTGCCCAATTTTATAGATAGCTGTTAGATTCTAAGTAAATTTATCGAAAAAAAAATTCTGGGTTTTGGTTTTGCGATAACATCGATATTAATTAATAAAAAACAAATACAATAGACCATATGAAATTAGAAAAGAGGGAGAACGGTCATCGGTTGAAAGAGAGAAAACGAAAGTAGTTCTCAATATTTCCTAAGATTTTATTAAATAGTAGCCTCGTTTTTACCGAACAAGACTGAAAATAACAAATGGTAATCTCATATGCATGATTGGTATACCTCCCTCCACGCCGATACTATATGAAAATAAAGGTAATGAATATAATTAAAAACTACAATAAGAACTAGACTAGTCAGAAGATAGATTCAATCTAAGCTATGGACGTGGAATATCGATGATAGAAAATGTGATTCTCGAGTGATACTAAATATTTCATTTTACCTTGTGTTCATTTTCCAATAATTTGATATACTTTGGTATTTTTGAGTGTACCCGATTATCGTTGTCTTATGAGGGGGCTTTTATTTTCCAAAATTAATTGGCGTATTTCCACATGCGGTGAACGAATAAATGCGAAAAAGGGAAAAAAATTCTTAAAAAGTGTTCTGTAAAAACCTAGATGATTTATTGTAGCCTTAGATTCCTAAGGAAAATCCTAACATAATAACAAAACTAGCTCTTTGTTTTATAAGTGGTTCCTCACCCATTTTCCCATCAAATAAACAGTTAAAAGTCATCTATGAATTTTTTGTATGAGGATGAAATGAGAATTGATAAATTGGAAATAAAGACGAGTGAAATCTACAGGGAGGTATCTATTTAATCTTCCGCATAAGTAGATTTTTTTTGTCCTTTTCGTATCATGGAAGCTGCAGATGTAATCTGATTTGTGGGTTTAAAAATGGATTTGAAACCACCAATTTTTTTTGAAAATTCTAAGAAGGCCCGCCAGTCTCATAGAGACACGATAAAAAGCGTAATAAACAAAAATTTCAAAAAGAATGAAAAAAAATTTAAATATCATAAAGTCTATGTAAAACAAAGGAGATATCTCAAAATATTTTCAAGAATTTAATGAGGATGCTAATTATCAAGTTTAAATAGCGTCTCCTAAATTACGTCTGATTTTCGAGAAATTTCAGTTAGACATGGGAGAAACCATAACTTTGGCATTTCATGTAAAATTGTCTGTTATATATGGATAGTTAAGGAATGCCCACCGTTATTTTTCATTTTACCTTTATTACAGTTTAGATTTGTTTTGTTTTTAAGTACCGAGCATTTTCTGTGGTCATAAACTTGAAAGTGAGACCTTTAATGTCAATCGATTTGAGATATCATTTGAGATATTCACTTTAATCAAGGGAATTATTATTATTTTAGTTTTGCTTTGTATCAGACGTACCGTGAATAAAAATCGATCTTGAAATTTAAAAAAATGAAGTTTTCCAATTTCCTAAATTTTATCTGTTTATGACTAAAATGTAATTATTTGAAATGTTATAAACCAATTTTTTTGAAAATAAGCAGTGCCTCCGAGTAGAGAGACGATGAAATCTCCTTCCTAACATAATCACAGATTTAATATTTAACAAGAAAGTGGAATGAAATAAATGAAATATCGTAGATACAGAAAATTACATGAATGCACAAAGTGTCCAAATGTAAATTTTCTGTATCTTATGATATTGTTTCCTCCCCTAGAAATTTATCGATCTTTGGTATTTCAAATATCTTTCGGGGAATGTTGATCTCATAACTTGCAAGCGCTGAATGAGTGTATGTCAAGGAACCCCTATGGGGATGAGAACATTGTATTTATTGTAGATTCATTAAACAGTAAAAATCTATAGGAATTTGAGGAACACTTTTCAAAGATTTTTTTTCTCTTTTCGCCCTATTATTCGTTTAAAAATGATGTTTGAAAACCAATTTTTTGAAAATAAGCTCCTCATAGAGACACGATGAAATCGTACTAAACAAATTTCAAAAGGAATGAAAAAAATGAAATATCATATATACAGAAAATTTACATGAATGCAAAGTTAATGGTCTCCTGAAATTACGTCTTAATTCTAAATTTCGTTGACATGGGGGGTGAGGATCCGTTATAAACATTTGTTTTTAGATTTTCATAAACAGTAAAAATCTTAGGAATTTGAGAACACTTTTTCAAGATTTTTTTTCTTTTTCGCCCTATTATTCGTTTAAAAATGATGTTTGAAAACCAATTTTTTGAAAATAAGCTCCTCATAGAGACACGATAAAATCGTACTAAACAAATTTCAAAAGGAATGAAAAAAATGAAATATCATAGATACAGAAAATTTACATGAATGCAAAGTTAATGGTCTCCTGAAATTACGTCTTATTTCAAAATTTCGTTGACATGGGGGGTGAGGAACCCCTATAAACATTTGTTTTTAGATTTTCATAAACAGTAAAAATCTTAGGATTTTAAGAACACTTTTTCAAGAATTTTTTTTCCTTTTTCGCCCTATAATTCGTTTAAAAATGATGTTTGAAAACCAATTTTTTGAAAATAAGCTCCTCATAAAGACACGATAAAATCGTACTAAACAAATTTCAAAAAGAATGAAAAAAATGAAATATCATAGATACAGAAAATTTACATGAATGCAAAGTTAATGATCTCCTGAAATTACGTCTTATTTCAAAATTTCGTTGACATGGGGGGAGAGGAACCCCTATAAACATTTGTTTTTAGATTTTCATAAACAGTAAAAATCTTAGGAATTTGAGAACACCTTTTCAAGATTTTTTTTTCTTTTTTGCCCTATTATTCGTTTAAAAATGATGTTTGAAAACCAATTTTTTGAAAATAAGCTCCTCATAGAGACACGATGAAATCGTACGAAACAAATTTCAAAAGGAATAAAAAAAATGAAATATCATAGATACAGAAAATTTACATGAATGCAAAGTTAATGGTCTCCTGAAATTACGTCTTATTTCAAAATTTCGTTGACATGGGGGGTGAGGAACCCCTATAAATATTTGTTTTTAGATTTTCATAAACAGTAAAAATCTTAGGATTTTGAGAACACTTTTTCAAGTTTTTTTTTTTTCGCTCTATAATTCGTTTAAAAATGATGTTTGAAAACCAAATTTTTTAAAATAAGCTCCTCATAGAGACAGGATGAAATCGTACTAAACAAATTTCAAAAGGAATGAAAAAAATTAATTATCATAGATACAGAAAATTTACATGAATGCAAAGTTAATGGTCTCCTGAAATTACGTCTTATTTCAAAATTTCGTTGACATGGGGGGTGAGGAACCCCTATAAATATTTGTTTTTAGATTTTCATAAACAGTAAAAATCTTAGGATTTTGAGAACACTTTTTCAAGAATTTTTTTCCTTTTTCGCCCTATAATTCGTTTAAAAATAATGTTTTGAAAATAAGCTCCTCATAGAGACACGATGAAATCGTACTAAACAAATTTCAAAAGGAATGAAAAAAATGAAATATCATAGATACAGAAAATTTACATGAATGCAAAGTTAATGGTCTCCTGAAATTACGTCCTATTTCAAAATTTCGTTGACATGGGGGGTGAGGAACCCCTATAAACATTTGTTTTTAGATTTTCATAAACAGTAAAAATCTTAGGATTTTGAGAACACTTTTTCAAGATTTTTTTTTCTTTTTCGCTCTATTATTCGTTTAAAAATGATGTTTGAAAACCAATTTTTTGAAAATAAGCTCCTCATAGAGACACGATAAAATCGTACTAAACAAATTTCAAAAGGAATGAAAAAAATTAAATATCATAGATACAGAAAATTTACATGAATGCAAAGTTAATGGTCTCCTGAAATTACGTCTTATTTCAAAATTTCGTTGACATGGGGGGTGAGGAACCCCTATAAACATTTGTTTTTAGATTTTCATAAACAGTAAAAATCTTAGGATTTTGAGAACACTTTTTCAAGATTTTTTTTTTTTCGCCCTATAATTCGCTTAAAAATGATGTTTGAAAACAAAATTTTTGAAAATAAGCTCCTCATAGAGACAATATGAAATCGTACTAAACAAATTTCAAAAGGAATGAAAAAAATTAATTATCATAGATACAGAAAATTTACCTAAATGCAAAGTTAATGGTCTCCTGAAATTACGTCTTATTTCGAAATTTCGGTGACATAGGGGGTGAGGACCCCCTATAAACATTTGTTTTTAGATTTTCAAAAACAGTAAAAATCTTAGGATTTTAAGAACACTTTTTCAAGAATTATTTATCCTTTTTCGCCCTATAATTCGTTTAAAAATGATGTTTGAAAACCAATTTTTTGAAAATAAGCTCCTCATAGAGACACGATGAAAGCGTACTAATCAAATTTCAAATGGAATGAAAAAAAAATTAAATATCATAGATACAGAAAATTAACATGAATGCGAAGTTATTGGTCTCCTGAAATTACGTCTTATTTCAAAATTTCGTTGACATGGGGGGTGAGGAACCCCTATAAACATTTGTTTTTAGATTTTCATAAAGAGTAAAAATCTTAGGATTTTAGAACACTTTTTCAAGAATTGTTTTTTCTTTTTCGCCCTATAATCCGTTTAAAAATGATGTTTGAAAACCAATTTTTTGAAAATAAGCTCCTCATAGAGACACGATGAAATCGTACTAAACAAATTTCAAAAGGAATGAAAAAAATGAAATATCATAGATACAGAAAATTTACATGAATGCAAAGTTAATGGTCTCCTGAAATTACGTCTTTTTTCAAAATTTCGTTGACATGGGGGGTTAGGAACCCCTACAAACATTTGTTTTTAGATTTTCATAAACAGTAAAAATCTTAGGATTTTAAGAACACTTTTTCAAGAATTATTTATCCTTTTTCGCCCTATAATTCGTTTAAAAATGATGTTTGAAAACCAATTTTTTGAAAATAAGCTCCTCATAGAGACACGATGAAAGCGTACTAATCAAATTTCAAATGGAATGAAAAAAAATTAAATATCATAGATACAGAAAATTAACATGAATGCGAAGTTAATGGTCTCCTGAAATTACGTCTTATTTCAAAATTTCGTTGACATGGGGGGTGAGGAACCCCTATAAACATTTGTTTTTAGATTTTCATAAAGAGTAAAAATCTTAGGATTTTAGAACACTTTTTCACGAATTGTTTTTTCTTTTTCGCCCTATAATCCGTTTAAAAATGATGTTTGAAAACCAATTTTTTTAAAATAAGCTCCTCATAGAGACACGATGAAATCCTACTAAACAAATTTCAAAAGGAATGAAAAAAATGAAATATCATAGATACAGAAAATTTACATGAATGCGAAGTTAATGGTCTCCTGAAATTACGTCTTATTTCAAAATTTCGTTGACATGGGGGGTGAGGAACCCCTATAAACATTTGTTTTTAGATTTTCAGAAACATTAAAAATCTTAGGATTTTAAGAACACTTTTTCAAGAATTTTTTTTCCTTTTTCGCCCTATAATTCGTTTACAAATGATGTTTGAAAACCAATTTTTTGAAAATAAGCTCTTCATAGAGACACGATAAAATCGTACTAAACAAATTTCAAAAGGAATGAAAAAAATGAAATATCATAGATTCAGAATATTTACATGAATGCAAAGTTAATGGTCTCCTGAAATTACGTCTTATTTCAAAATTTCGTTGACATTGGGGGTGAGGAACCCCTATAAACATTTGTTTTTAGATTTTCATAAACAGTAAAAATCTTAGGAATTTGAGAACACTTTTTCAAGAATTTTTTTTCCTTTTTCACCCTATAATTCGTTTAAAACTGATGTTTGAAAACCAATTCTTTGAAAATAAGCTCCTCATAGCGACACGATAAAATCGTACTAAACAAATTTCAAAAGAAATGAAAAAAATGAAATATCATAGATACAGAAAATTTACATGAATGCAAAGTTAATGGTCTCCTGAAATTACGTCTTATTTCAAAATTTCGTTGACATAGAGGGTGAGGAACCCATATAAAAATTGGTTTTTAGATTTTCATAAACAGTAAAAAATCTTAGGATTTTGAGAACACTTTTTCAAGATTTTTTTTCCTTTTTCGCCCTATAATTCGTTTAAAAATGATGTTTGAAAACCAATTTTTTGAAAATAAGCTCCTCATATAGACACGATAAAATCGTACTAAACAAATTTCAAGAAAGGAATGAAAAAATGAAATATCTTAGATACAGAAAATTTACATTGAATGCAAAGTTAATGATTCTCCTGAAATTACGTCTATTGTCAAAATTCGTTGACATAGAGGTGAGGAACCATATTAAAAATTGGTTTTCTAGATTTCAAAAACAGTAAAAATCTTAGGATTTTAAGAACACTTTTTCAAGAATTATTTATCCTTTTTCGCCCTATAATTCGTTTAAAAATGATGTTTGAAAACCAATTTTTTGAAAATAAGCTCCTCATAGAGACACGATGAAAGCGTACTAATCAAATTTCAAATGGAATGAAAAAAAAATTAAATATCATAGATACAGAAAATTAACATGAATGCGAAGTTATTGGTCTCCTGAAATTACGTCTTATTTCAAAATTTCGTTGACATGGGGGGAGAGGAACCCCTATAAACATTTGTTTTTAGATTTTCATAAACAGTAAAAATCTTAGGATTTTGAGAACACTTTTTCAAGAATTGTTTTTTCTTTTTCGCCCTATAATCCGTTTAAAAATGATGTTTGAAAACCAATTTTTTGAAAATAAGCTCCTCATAGAGACACGATGAAATCGTACTAAACAAATTTCAAAAGGAATGAAAAAAATGAAATATCATAGATACAGAAAATTTACATGAATGCAAAGTTAATGGTCTCCTGAAATTACGTCTTATTTCAAAATTTCGTTGACATGGGGGGTTAGGAACCCCTACAAACATTTGTTTTTAGATTTTCATAAACAGTAAAAATCTTAGGATTTTAAGAACACTTTTTCAAGAATTATTTATCCTTTTTCGCCCTATAATTCGTTTAAAAATGATGTTTGAAAACCAATTTTTTGAAAATAAGCTCCTCATAGAGACACGATGAAAGCGTACTAATCAAATCTCAAATGGAATGAAAAAAAATTAAATATCATAGATACAGAAAATTAACATGAATGCGAAGTTAATGGTCTCCTGAAATTACGTCTTATTTCAAAATTTCGTTGACATGGGGGGTGAGGAACCCCTATAAACATTTGTTTTTAGATTTTCAGAAACATTAAAAATCTTAGGATTTTAAGAACACTTTTTCAAGAATTTTTTTTCCTTTTTCGCCCTATAATTCGTTTACAAATGATGTTTGAAAACCAATTTTTTGAAAATAAGCTCTTCATAGAGACACGATAAAATCGTACTAAACAAATTTCAAAAGGAATGAAAAAAATGAAATATCATAGATTCAGAAAATTTACATGAATGCAAAGTTAATGGTCTCCTGAAATTACGTCTTATTTCAAAATTTCGTTGACATGGGGGTGAGGAACCCCTATAAACATTTGTTTTTAGATTTTCATAAACAGTAAAAATCTTAGGAATTTGAGAACACTTTTTCAAGAATTTTTTTTCCTTTTTCGCCCTATAATTCGTTTAAAACTGATGTTTGAAAACAAATTCTTTGAAAATAAGCTCCTCATAGAGACACGATATAAAATCGTACTAAACAAATTTCAAAAAGAATGAAAAAAATGAAATATCATAGATACAGAAAATTTACATGAATGCAAAGTTAATGGTCTCCTGAAATTACGTCTTATTTCAAAATTTCGTTGACATGGGGGGTAGGAACCCCTATAAACATTTGTTTTTAGATTTTCATAAACAGTAAAAATCTTAAGATTTTAAGAACACCTCTTCAAGAATTTTTTTTCCTTTTTCGCCCTATAATTCGTTTAAAAATGATGTTTGAAAACCAATTTTTTGAAAATAAGCTCCTCATAGAGACACGATAAAATCGTACTAAACAAATTTCAAAAGGAATGAAAAAAATTAAATATCATAGATACAGAAAATTTACATGAATGCAAAGTTAATGGTCTCCTGAAATTACGTCTTATTTCAAAATTTCGTTGACATGGGGGTGAGGAACCCCTATAAACATTTGTTTTTAGATTTTCATAAACAGTAAAAATCTTAGGATTTTGAGAACACTTTTTTTCAAGATTTTTTTTTTCGACCTATTATTTGTTTAAAAATGATGTTTGAAAACCAATTTTTTGAAAATAAGCTCCTCGTAGAGACGATGAAATCGTACTAAACAAATTTTAAAAGGAATGAAAAAAATGAAATATTATAGATACAGAAAATTTACATGAATGCAAAGTTAATGGTCTCCTGAAATTACGTCTTTATTTCAAAATTTCGTTGACATGGGGGGTGAGGAACCCCTATAAATTTGTTTTTAGATTTTCATAAACAGTAAAAATCTTAGGATTTTAAGAACACAGCTTAAGGAATTTTTTTCCTTTTTTTCGCCCTTTATAATTCGTTTAAAAATGATGTTTGAAAATCAATTTTTTGAAAATAAGCTCCTCATAGAGACACGATGAAATCCTACTAAACAAATTTCAAAAGGAATGAAAAAAATGAAATATCATAGATACAGAAAATTTACATGAATGCAAAGTTAATGGTCTCCTGAAATTACGTCTTATTTCAAAATTTCGTTCACATGGGGGTGAGGAACCCCTATAAATATTTGTTTTTAGATTTTCATACACAGTAAAAATCTTAGCATTTTGAGAACACTTTTTCAAGATTTTTTTTTCTTTTTCGCCCTATTATTTGTTTAAAAATGATGTTTGAAAACCAATTTTTTGAAAATAAGCTCCTCATAGAGACACGATGAAATCGTACTAAACAAATTTCAAAAGGAATGAAAAAAATGAAATATCATAGATACAGAAAATTTACATGAATGCAAAGTTAATGTCTCCTGAAATTACGTCTTATTTCAAAATTTCGTTGACATGGGGGGTGAGGAACCCCTATAAACATTTGTTTTTAGATTTTCATAAACAGTAAAAATCTTAGGATTTTGAGAACACTTTTTCAAGAATTTTTTTCTTTTTTCGCCCTATAATTCGTTTAAAAATGATGTTTGAAAACCAATTTTTTGAAAATAAGCTCCTCATTGAGATACGATAAAATCGTCCTAAACAAATTTCAAAAGGAATGAAAAAAATGAAATATCATAGATTCAGAAAATTTACATGAATGCAAAGTTAATGGTCTCCTGAAATTACGTCTTATTTCAAAATTTCGTTGACAGGGGGGTAAGGAACCCCTATAAACATTTGTTTTTAGATTTTCATAAACAGTAAAAATCTTAGGAATTTGAGAACACTTTTTCAAGATTTTTTTTTTCTTTTTCGCCCTATAATTCGTTTAAAATTGATGTTTGAAAACCAATTCTTTGAAAATAGGCTCCTCATAGAGACTCGATAAAATCGTACTAAACAAATTTCAAAAGAAATGAAAAAAATGAAATATCATAGATACAGAAAATTTACATGAATGCAAAGTTAATGGTCTCCTGAAATTACGTCTTATTTCAAAATTTCGTTGACATGGGGGTGAGGAACCCCTATAAACATTTGTTTTTAGATTTTCATAAACAGTAAAAATCTTAGGATTTTAGAACACTTTTCAAGAATTGTTTTTTCTTTTTCGCCCTATAATTCGTTTAAAAATGATGTTTATTGAAAACTAATTTTTTTGAAAATAAGCTCCTTATAGACACATAAGAATCGACTAAACAAAATTCAAAAGGGAATGAAAAAAAATGAAAATCATAGATACAGAAAATTTACAGAATGCAAAGTTAATGGTCTCCTGAAATTACGTCTTATTTCAAAATTTCGTTGACATGGGGGGTGAGGAACCCCTATAAAAATTGGTTTTTAGATTTTCATAAACAGTAAAAATCTTAGATTTTGAGAACACTTTTTCAAGCATTTTTTTTTCTTTTTCGTCCTACGTTTCGTTTAACTATTATGTTTGAAAACCAATTTTTTGAAAATAAGCTAATCATAGACACGATGAAAATCGTTCTAAAACCAAATTTCAAAAGAATGAAAAAAATTAATATATTCATAGATACAGAAAATTGTAGTATGAATGCAAAGGTAATGGTCTCCTGAAATTTACGTTCTTATTTCAAAATTTCGTTGACATAGGGGGTGGGACCCCCTATAAACATTTGTTTTTTAGATTTTTCATTAAAGCAGTTAAAAATCTTAGGATTTGAGAACCACTTTTTATGAGTTTTTTTTACAACATAAATATGTTTCATTCCATAGGGGGGAAAAACCAATTTTTAAAATAAGCTCCTCATAGAGACACGATGAAATCGTACGTAAAACAAATTCAAAAGGAATAAAAAAAAATGAAATATTATAGATACAGAAAATTTACATGAATGCAAAGTTAATGGTTCTCCTGAAATTACGTCTTATTTCAAAATTTCGTTGACATGGCGGGTGAGGAACCAATATAAACATTTTTTTAGAATTTTCAATAAACAGTAAAAATCTTAGGATTTTAAGAACACTTTTTCATGAATTTTTTTCCTTTTCGCCCCTTAATTCGTTTAAAAATGATGTTTGAAAACCAATTTTTTGAAAATAGGCTCCTCATAAGACACGATAAAATCGTCGTACTAAACAAATTTCAAAAGGAAATGAAAAAAAATGAAATATCATAATACAGAAAATTACATGAATGCAAAGTTAATAGTCTCCTGAAATTACGTCTTATTTCAAATTTCGTTGACATGGGGGTGAGGAACCCCTATAAACATTTGTTTTTAGATTTTTTATCGCTAATTTTTTAGGATTTTGACACTTTTTAAGAATTTTTTTCCTTTTCGCCCTATAATCGGTTTAAAAATGATTGGTTCTTGAAAAACCAATTTTTTAAATTAAGCTCACTCATAGAGACACGATTAAAAAATCGTACTAAACAAATTTCAAAAGGAATGAAAAAATGAAATATCATAGATACAGAAAATTTACATGAATGCAAAGTTAATGTTCTCCTGAAATTACGTCTTATTTCAAAATTTCGTTGACATAGAGGGTGAGGAACCCATATAAAAATTGGTTTTTAGATTTTCAAAAACAGTAAAAATCTTAGGATTTTAAGAACACTTTTTCAAGAATTATTTATCCTTTTTCGCCCTATAATTCGTTTAAAAATGATGTTTGAAAACCAATTTTTTGAAAATAAGCTCCTCATATGTACACGATAAAATTGTACTAAACAAATTTCAAAAGGAATGAAAAAAATTAAATATCATAGATACAGAAAATTAACATGAATGCGAAGTTATTGGTCTCCTGAAATTACGTCTTATTTCAAAATTTCGTTGACATGGGGGGAGAGGAACCCCTATAAACATTTGTTTTTAGATTTTCATAAACAGTAAAAATCTTAGGATTTTGAGAACACTTTTTCAAGAATTGTTTTTTCTTTTTCGCCCTATAATCCGTTTAAAAATGATGTTTGAAAACCAATTTTTTGAAAATAAGCTCCTCATTTCATAGAGACACGATGAAATCGTACTAAACAAATTTCAAAAGGAATGAAAAAAATTAATTTTCATAGATACAGAAAATTTACATGAATGCAAAGTTAATGGTCTCCTGAAATTACGTCTTATTTCAAAATTTCGGTGACATAGGGGGTGAGGAACCCATATAAAAATTGGTTTTTAGATTTTCAAAAACAGTAAAAATCTTAGGATTTTAAGAACACTTTTTCAAGAATTATTTATCCTTTTTCGCCCTATAATTCGTTTAAAAATGATGTTTGAAAACCAATTTTTTGAAAATAAGCTCCTCATAGAGACACGATGAAAGCGTACTAATCGAATTTCAAATGGTATGAAAAAAATTAAATATCATAGATACAGAATATTAACATGAATGCAAAGTTAATGGTCTCCTGAAATTACGTCTTATTTCAAAATTTCGTTGACAATTGGGGGTGAGGAACCCCTATAAACATTTGTTTTTAGATTTTCAGAAACAGTAAAAATCTTAGGATTTTAGAACACTTTTTCAAGAATTTTATTTCTTTGGATTCGACTTCCTATAATCGTTTATATATATATGATTTTGAAAACCATATTTTTTTATGAGTCAAAAACGACATCACTCAATAGTATACAGATAAAAATATTCCGTATCATTATCATATAAAATATACAAAAGGAAATCGAAACAAATTATATAATGAATCATTTAAGAATAAACAGAAATAAATGTTAACCAATGCACATCTAAAGAAGGTAAAAATATAGTTACGTCTTATATTTCAAAAATTTATCAATTTGCTTGAATCAAAAGGCGAGAGAGTGAGATAAAAACCACACACACACCCGAAAACATTTGATATATATTAATGTGGATTCTATAAACAGTAAAAAATCTTTATAGCTCGATTCACACACAACACTTTTAGATTAGATTATTTATCCTTTTTCGCCTATAATTCGTTTAAAAGTAATGAGGTGTGTTGGCGAGAGAGACGCAGAATATTATTTTCTCGAAAAATACTACAAACACAAAGGTATGACTTATCGATCAAGAGAGCGAAGACAGTTAACATAAAACAGTAAATCAATAACTTAAATGCGAGAGAGAGAGAGTAAATAAAAAAAAAATTATTAAAATATCATAGATACAGAAAAATTATAACGATGAATGCCGAAGTTATTGTCTCCATAATTACGTCTTATTTCAAAATTTCGTTGACATGGGGGGAGAGGAACCCCTATAAACATTTGTTTTTAGATTTTCTATAACAGTAAAAATTATATGAGGAATTTTTGAGAACAACTGATTTCAAGAGAGTTTTTTCTTTTTCCCCTCATATAATCGTTTAAAAATGAGATTGAAAACCAATTGATTTTGAAATAAGCATCCTCATATTAAGACTAACGATAAAATCGTACTAAACAAATATTTTCAAATAGGAGATAAAAAAAAAAAAATATCTAGATTTGAATCAGTGTACATACATGAATGCAAAGTTAATGTTCTCCTGAAATTACGTCTTATTTCAAAATATTTAAATAAATAATAGGAGGTTGAGGGAATCACCATTTATAAATAAAATAGCGGTATGATTTTAGATTTTTCAAAAACCAAGTAAAAAATACTTAGGATTTTTTGATAAAAGATACAACTTTTAAAGAATATTTATCCTAATTTTTACGCTACCTATTAATAATATCGTTTTAAAAGAATAGATGAGTTGAAAACCAATTTTTGTGGAAAATAAGCATCCTCATAAAGAAGATACACACGTGGAAAAGCGACGTTATAATCAAATTATTTTTTTCAAAGGAATAGAAAAAAAAGATTAAATATCTTAAGATACATAAAAGATTTAATGAATATGCAGTAAAGTTATTGGATTTAGACGTCCTGAAATACTCTTAATTATTCAAATAAATTCAAGATTATGACATGGGGAGGAGAGAGAGAAACCCTAATAAACATTTGTTTTTAGATTTTATCAAAAACAGTAAAAAATCTTAGATATTGAATTTTAGAACACTTTTCAAAGAATATATAGTTATATTTTCTTTTTATCGCCCTATAATATTCCGTTTTAAAAAATAGCGTAAATTGAAAACACCAATTTTATTGAAAATAAGCTATCCTCAATATAGAGGACATCGTATATGAAATCGTACTAAACAAATTTTAAAATGTGAAAAAAATGAATATCATATAATACAGAAAATTATACTAATGAAGGAGCAATAATGATTTATATATAATTAGGTTTTATCTCCTATGAATAATATACCGATCTTATATTTTCAAACATTATTTCGATTGACATGGGAGGGTATGAGGAAACCTACTACAAACATTTGTTTTAGATTTTCATAAACAGTTAAAAATCTTAGATTTTAAGAACAGCATTTTTCAAGAATTTATAATTCTTCTCTCTGC
>JABUQX010046160.1:35000-45000 GCA_015478945.1 Trachelipus rathkii | reverse complement strand
TTCGAGGAATGACTCATTAATCTTAATATCTTTTGACACATGAGAAGGGAATTACTTTGTTCCCCTTATGTCCGTACTTAACATCTGTTTTTATCTTAAATTATTTTTTAATTTATTAATTATTATTGTTATTATTATTATTTAATATTATTATTATTATTAGTTTATTATTATTATTATTATTATTATTATTATTATTATTATTATATTAACTATATATGTATATGAAGATACAAACCTAACATTACCACACACCAACACACCACACACACACAACACACACACACACACACACACACACACACACACACACACACACACACACACACAATAATTATAGACACTTTACTTAATACATTAGACTGGCAATCATCGTACTAACTTACTGATCACATGACTGCTATTTCTATGATGTCAAGCAGATGTGTAACATTTTCTAAACGTCGCTGGAAGACATTTACCATTTTTACATGTTTAATATAAACATTTCGTATTGTTATGTATTTTCGTTTACGTTTCTATTATTCTTTATATTTATAATTTGTTAAAAGTTAGTTATTTATTTATTTATTTTAGTTTTATTTACTTTTATTTAAAATAATCTATATATTTTTTAAAAACTTTTATTTATTTTTGCTTATTCTGTTTAAAAGATTTTGTTTTAACTAAAATTTATTTCATTTTATGTTTATAACTTAAAATTTTTGCGTTTTTACATACCCTAAATCAGTAAATCAGTAAATCCAAACCACCATCCAACCCCCCTCCTACCCTTCTATGATCTATTGATCTATTGATCTATTGATCTATTGATCTATTGATTCAAGTCATATTTTTTATTAAAATTGTTATGTTTTACATACCCTAAATCAGTAAATCAGTAAATCAAACCACCATCCAACCCCCCTCCTACCCTTCTTTCTATCCGTGATCTATTGATCTATTGATCTATTGATCAATTGATCTATTGATCTATTGATTCAAGTCATATTTTTCTTTAGTATAAATAAGTTCTTTGGTTAAAAGTAGGAAAAGAAAACAAGTTTTTTATTTTAAAGCATTTATAACATAAGTGCAAACTACATAATCGTTGACATATAAATTTTTAGCATCAAATATTTTACAAGTTATTAAAAGAACATATTTAAAAAACAGTATATGGAAATAAATACCAGTATACACCACATAAATAGAACTGAATAGGTTGAACAAGAAAAACATAATGTCTTAACATATTGAACATTATTATATTTTAAAAAAGATGTTACATAATGATTACTAAACATAAAATCTAAATGCAGAGAGTCTAGGAAATATACAACATTATTTTTATTCTTATACAGTGCTATCCAATGGCCATTGCTCGATACATCCCGAGGAGAAGTGTTGAAGATAAGACCAGAGTCGGTATCCAATTTCACAGAGCTAAGTTCATTACAGGCGAATACACCTAAAAATCTTCTTTCGTTTTTAAAGGCATTTAATATTTCTTCTTCATTCATCTTTAATAATTCAAGATTATATTTCGTACTCTGTCAATCTCGATGATTTGAGGATGTTCCAAATACACCAGAACTGAGATTGAGGATGTCAAACTTTGTCCAAATTTTAGACTCAATCCTAATGTTCCTTTTCTTAGGATATTGAGATGATAAGCATTACAAGCTGAAAGTCAGCTGTGGAGATCGATATGCATATTAAATTACTGTTTTCAGCATAAGTCTTGAGATCAACACCTGTACCGTTATCGCTGCAAGACACAGTATTGGCAAATAAATCGTAAAAAGGACGCGAACATTGAGAATGGGAGTCTTCATATATCATCTCATAATCACGACCGTATGGTTGACCATTCACATGCAAACTGATACCCCTAAGGCCGAAATGGGTAAATTTAAAGGCTGACTTTCCGTAGTTTCCAGAATAAGCATCATGTTCTACAATTCCTATTATTACCTTCTGAGGTAAGCTACCATTAACAATGTTAGGTATATTAATACTCGATAATCCTTGGGTAAAGTTAAAAATTTTAGTCTCAATTCTCTTGATTGGATATTTTGCTGTATCGGTTAAAAGAGATTTCTCTATTTCCATATGTTTAATGGGAGATTAATTTCCACTTTACGTTTACATATAGATAAGCTCCAGTAATTAAGATAGGCTTTGGATGCCGTAGATTGTGGTCTCGAAGTGCATCTTGTGTAGCATTAAGATTCAATTACACCAGAACTGAGATTGAGATGTCAAGACATTGTGTTCAAAGTGTTGTTGACTCATATCGCATTCATATGTGATATCCTGTTATGCTGTTCTCAGAGCTGATTAGATAGATATAATGTCTTGTATGAGAGATATTAATCACCGAGTGTTTAATCTACGTATCTAAGCTATTACATACGTGTTCTATTTGTACGCTCGTGTAGTTGGACGTGCAGTTTCTATGTTTCTCCTATAATCGATCTATTTAAATAATTATCTGTTATCACATGATTTCGCAGCGATTGAAGACATGCGTCTTTAGAGTCTGCAGACAATTCCTGATTTTAGTCACAGAGTTTCTATACGCTGTGACTAATCGATATCCGGTAACGTTTGCGGCTCGACGCTCAACTTAAATCGAGATTTAGATATATCATTTTTAAGAGAACCCCTCGTAGATACATTGAATAAGTGAGTGTAGAAAGTACACCTATATATACATGATGACAATTGTCGGCCTGCGATTTACATATCTGATCGCCTGCCTGTGAGATCTGATTACCATTTCGGTTGATCACCATAATATCTATCACCATATTGCGCAAACTAGAATATACTACCTAAAAACGAACCTTAATCGAATGAGGGTCAAGATATGTCTGTGATAGAGGCCCTGTACGCGTTTGATCCTGATTGAATTCTCAGAAATAAGGACAGGCTCATCATGATGTCTTACAATTTAGTCCGCTATCTGTGCTTGTACTGACTCGGGGTCGTGATATAATACGTCATAAGAATAATGGACCACTCATCGACTGTTCAATTGCGCTAGAGGTTCTGACTTGTGAGAGAGAGATTACTCAAATTATATCACTCCTCATAGCAACATGTACTGTTCTGAGGGATGAGAGGAAAATGTCTTCTATGCATAGTGTGCTCGTGGATTCGCTTTCCTCGCATTCTGTTGATTGGATATTTTTAGCTGTCATATGTACAGAGAGATACGTTTTAAAGTTCCTGTATATTATCTATCTCTCGATACCATAAGTTGCATTTAATGAGTGATATGATATATATTATTCATCATATATAACGATAAAGTTACCATACTATTAGATATAAAGTCATCTTCTTAGAGAGCAACTTATACATCAAGAACTAAGCGTGTTCTCTCTTAATGTAGCCTCTTCCTAGTTGTTTGCTGCTAACATTTACAGAGGCCACGTGGTTTTTATTTTATGGATGAGCCAACATACACCAGGTGTGACTCGCTCTCTATTATGCTTATCGGTCGTGTTGTGTCGTTGAGATCCCTGATATTCGTCGTAACATTTCATCTGAAACTCGGCTATGCGACGTTTTACAGCACTCGAGAGTCTGAACCATCCCCCTTTCATTGTGCACTGATTTGTGTATTTATTCACCTCCTGTTCTGTGCTGTTCATTCTGTCTCTCTCATGTATTTACCCCCACGTGATTTAAAACAGGGGAATCAGTACTCGTTAGTCGTATATGATATAAACGCGAAGCAACATTAGCAAGAATCTCGCTTTAACCACTATCGCTCCTTCTGCTACTTACTCTTTTATAACCCCTGAATATGACTCTTTAGTCTCATTCTCTCATCCAATATTAATATTTGCCGGAAGCATCGATAGATCTTCTACTGTGTTAGTGTTACAATCATTTGCGTGGGAATTAACCATTTAGGTAAAGTATTGCAAGTTATAGATATCTTGCCTTCGACTATCTCTATATAGTGGAACGGTACAACATTAGCTGCAACTTTCGTCTGGTGCTTTACCGTCATAGGCTCATAGAGTAATGTAATACATATATAGGTGTATATAGGCTATATAACTTTACGACCTATTAGGAAACATCATCGTACTCGATTATAACAAAGAGAGACATCTAGGTTAATTATCGGCCATACTTATCGTTTGACTTGCGTCTGGTACGAATAATCTGTATAAAACATAATAGGCTCTATGATCTCCTCTCTGGAGATACTCCTGTTGACCTGATTAGTATGGCAAGCATTCCATCCTAATCAATGTGTAATGATTATTCCTTATAGTGTCATTCTCTATCGTGATGACATATACTTCCATTCAGTTGGATATATAACGTGACATTTAAGATAACACTTCTAAGACATTATCGAGTGTTGATAGTTCTAGTATTCCTCGTATATTTTTGGGTCTCATATGAGTGAGTGCCTGAGAGCGAATCTCTAAGTTAACGATAATATCGAGCCAGAGACTAGCAAAGGTGCCCGGAACATAAATATAACTTATTTGTGATTTGATTCGTTTCAGGTGAACTTGGCACGATGCTCAGTGATGAATTGTTTAAAGTGCGTAATAAATTTGGGTAATCTATATCTCTGCTCATCGTGTAGTAAGGCGTGTCCATCTTGGTAAACAGAATGCAACACATACCATATTAATTCTGTACTACTCAGTTTCTGTTCTCTGTGGCATGTGCAGATTTTCTTGATTTAAGTCATATTGAAGACCTCTCTTGGCTAGGTAGACCGATTGCTACTCAAGGTGACCTTGCTCTGAGATATTAATAATGTTCTACATCGAAGAGAACGTATATTCATTGCGCGTCGTTGATGGCTCTCTCGTTACATAGCATTAAATACTTTAATACCTTTATAACCTTCTGCGACATTTATGGGATTATCGTAAAAACAGCATACATATAGAAACTAGGTCATATTCTCTATAGAACACTTTTGATCGGAAAAATATAAATGAAGCTAGGACCTTACTATGTGAAATAATGTGCTCGACGCTGATATAGAGTTAACTATGCCTGTTTCATATGTGGCTTCATACTATAGAAATGTCATGATGATGTGTAAACAGTGCTTAAAAGTAATGCTTAGATACGAGCGACATTCCCACGAAAACTTTAATGTCTTCCTATCTCTTGTCAACAATGACAAAATATTGGGTCGTGAATAATTTAATTTACTGTGTAGAAGCACCCGATCAACCTATAATCTGAGTTACTGCAGCCATGTTCATAGAATCTCTTAAACCAGATTAATTTGTATGAAAGTATATAAATATACGATAGCAGTATTTAGTGATATTCTTGTTACATATGCCTCTCAGTTAACAAGATAATGGCTTTTGACCTCTGTGCAAGAGATCTCTTTACTCGGACGTAGTGACATACCTGGAGAGAGATAGTTAAGCCTGTGTAATCTTAATGTCTCCGCCCTTCAGCTCTAGTGATTTATCTCGCTCAGATTGTGTGTTATCTTTCAGTCGTTATATTTATACAAAACTATCGTCGGATACTGTGGAATACTCTGCATACTCATATTTATATAGGGACTCTAAGATGCGTTATTTCAACACGCTGCGTAGGAGATTATGTTTCTTCAATAAAACAGTGGGACGACCAAGAATTCAAATTACATTTATGTCCATCTACCGGAAATGGCTTAGACGAAGCAAAAAATCCCCTAAACCCACCTACATCGCGATCTGGCCATTCCCTCGCTTTCAACTTATGCCAGGTATGAGGACCTCTTTGATTCTATACACGATATTGTTCTACGTTACCTCTCAATAATCTCTCAGTATGTAGCGGAATACGTACAGTCCTTTGTTACATGTATGATTCATGTGCCTTAAAACGCTTCTTCGTACAGTTATAAGGCTCTCCTAATGTTCACTATCTATACCTATAGAGTATTAGACCCAAGCTGATTCGAGATTTCGCGTTTACTATAAGAGGACGTCTGAAAGCGACCTGTAGCTCACATTTCACAGATTTTGCCTGTCGACGTGATCAGCCTTCTATGTATGATAAACGCGAACTGAACTGCAGTTGGGGTCTTACTCATTAGCCGTAATAGTGAAACATTAGAAAGCTTATAACTTTACGACCTTAGAATAATGAGACTACTTTGTTGTAATCAAAAAGAGCTTTAACACCTATCCAACGATATAAAGAATCTGCGTACCGCAGTAGGAATGAGGCGTAATAATTAATATGGAAACGAGAAAGATGAGTCTTCTAAGGGGTTCAAGAATTGCAGAAGGGGATATGGTTCTTTAGGCAGGATTTTTTGCTTCGTTATTTCGTTAGAGCTTAATTCCCCTGGTTTAATCAGGGGGTCAATACGATTGCCTAAAAAAAGCAGCCAGAAACAGGATAAACACATCCAGGATTATTCATGGGGGTGTCGACCCTTCGTTAGTGTTTTTTTTTTTTACTGTAAAAACGCCGCCATAAGCGATGTTTTCAGATGAAATGTTAGACATGTTAAACGGAAAATACGACGGAAGATGACTGGTCAAGGTGTAGGTCACCGTAAAAAACCTGTAAAGAGGAATAGGAAAGGGACATTAAAGAAAAAGTGTTTTGATGTGTTTGCTCTCTAATAATGATGATAAGTGGTAACTTTTTTTTATATATAAATAATGTAACTATTTCGTATATAAGGAATGTTTAAACGTATCTCTCTTCATTATACGTCAGACGACTGCACCAGCAAGATGCATTTCCAGCAAAATGCATTTCCTCCATCCCTCCAGCCCAGACTGTTGTAAGAGTGAATTGGATCTCTTCTCAGTGAACCCTACACAGATCAGCGTGAGTGAGTCCAATTTTATTAGTATTAACCCCGTTCACGCGATCACAAATACTGATGTTCCTCTCGAATTCAATATCCCAGGCACTTCTGACCAATATCTTGACCCTTCGAATGTGTTTTTATATTTGAAAGTGAAATTAGTAAACGAAGATGGATCAGATCTCACAGGAACCGATCACATAGTATCCACCGAGACAAATTTCCTGTATACGTGTTTTAATCAACTTGAGGTGTTTTTAAATGAAACATCTCTAGGAGCATCAGCTGCAAGTTACCCTTATCGAAGTTATATTGAAACTTTACTAAATTATTCTCAAGATGCTAAGGAGTCTCATCTGCAATCATGTGGTTACTATAATTTAAAAGATGTAGAGAAACATAGAACCGACGCTGCTAAGGCTAAAAATAACACGTATGAATATTATGGACGTGTAAACGGTGATATATTCTCTCAAGAAAGACTTATTCTATCATCAGTGGACACCCGCATCAGGTTAACTAGATCTACACCTGAATTTGCTCTTAATGTTAAAAGTGCCCTTTTAGCCACAACTACGGCTCCAAAGCCTATCTTTAAATTACTGGATGCTTATCTATATGTACGTAAAGTGAAATTATCTCCCATTAAACATATGGAAATAGAGAAATCTCTTTTAACCGATACAGCAAAATATCCAATCAAGAGAATTGAGACTAAAATTTTTAACTTTACCCAAGGATTATCGAGTATTAATATACCTAACATTGTTAATGGTAGCTTACCTCAGAAGGTAATAATAGGAATTGTAGAACATGATGCTTATTCTGGAAACTACGGAAAGTCCGCCTTTAAATTTACCCATTTCGGCCTTAGGGGTATCAGTTTGCATGTGAATGGTCAACCATACGGTCGTGATTATGAGATGATATATGAAGATTCCCCCTTTTTTCTTTTTTTTTTTCCCCCCCAATTGTTTTTTTCCGGCCGGGGGTTCCCTTTTTTAACCGGAATTATTTTTTGCCAATTTACTGTGTCTTGTAGTGATAGCTGAACAGGTCTCGATCTCAAGACTTATGCTAAAAACAGTAATTTATACGCTTACGATCTCACAGCTGATATTTTAGCGCGTAATGCTTATTATCTCAATATTGAAAGAAAAGGGACATTAGGACTAAGTCTGACATTTGGAGAAAGTTTGACATCCTCAATCTCAGTTCTGGTGTATTTTGAACATCCTCAAATCATCGAGATTGACAGAGTACGAAATATAATCTTGAATTATTAAAGATGAATATGAAGAATAAATATTAAATGCCTTTAGATACGAAAGAAGATTTTTAGGTGTACTCGCCTGTAATGAACTTAGCTCTGTGAAATTGGATACCGACTCTGGTCTTATCTTCAACACTTCTCCTCGGGATGTATCGAGCAATGGCCATTGGATAGCACTGTATAAGAATAAAAATAATGTTGTATATTTCCTTGACTCTCTGCATTTAGATTTAATGTTTAGTAATCATTATGTAACATCTTTTTTAAAATATAATAATGTTCAATATGTTAAGACCTTATGTTTTCCTGTACAACCCATCAGTTCTAATTTATGTGGTGTATACTGTATTTATTTTCATTATATGTTTTTTAAATAATGTTTCTTTTAAATAAAACTTGTAATATATTGATGCTAAAAATATATGTCAATTGATTATTGTAAAAAGGGGGTTTTTTGGGGCCACCCCCTTTATTTTTGGTTTTATAAACGCTTAAAATAAAAAAACTTGCTTTTCTTTTCCTACTTTTAACCAAAGAACTTATTTATACTAAAGAAAAATATGACTTGAATCAATAGATCAATAGATCAATTGATCAATAGATCAATAGATCAATAGATCACGGATAGAAAGAAGGGTGTTAGGGAGGGTAGTTTGATTTACTGATTTACTGATTTAGGGTATGTAAAACATAACAATTTTTAATTAAAAAAATATGACTGAATCAATAGATCAACTAGATCAATAGATCAATAGATCAATAGATCATAGCAGGGTAGGAGGGGGGTTGGATGTAGTGATTTACTGATTTAGGGTATGTAAAAACGCAAATTTTTTAAGTTATAAACATAAAATGAAATAAATTTTAGTTAAAAAACAAAATCATTTAAACAGAATAAGCAAAAATAAATAAAAGTTTTTAAAAAATATATAGATTATTTTAAATAAAAGTAAATAAAACTAAAATAAATAAATAAATAACTAACTTTTAACAAATTATAAATATAAAGAATAATAGAAACGTAAACGAAAATACATAACAATACGAAATGTTTATATTAAACATGTGAAAAATGTAAATGTCTTCCAGCGACGTTTAGAAAATGTTACACATCTGCTTGACATCATAGAAATAACAGTCATGTGATCAGTAAGTTATGTACGATGATTGCCAGTCTAATGTATTAAGTAAAGTGTCTATAATTATTGTGTGTGTGTGTGTTGTGTGTTGTGTGTGTGTGTGTGTTGTGTGTGTGTGTGTGTGGTGTGGTTATTGTTGGTTTGTTATGTTCACTATACTATATAGTTGATATAATAATAATAATAATAATAATAATAATAAATAATAATAATAATAATATAATAATTAATAATAATAAATAATATAATAATAAAACTACTGTTTTAAGATAAAACAATGTTTAAGTAAGCGACAAAGGTAATAAATCGTTACCTTCTCATGTGTCCAATAGATATTAAGATTAATGAGTCATTCCTCGAATTTCATTGGCTGTCCGTGATGGCATAACAAATGCAGTTCTCTGATTGGCTATCGCTTTAGCGTACTAAAATTGCGTAATGTATAGGTGTCTGGTAGAGAACAATTTACCAACCAGTGTTCTAGTTGTGGACCTGCAGGCTAAGTGATCGCACGCGTTATAGGTGTTGTGAGATCAATGTGGAATAATAATAATAATAATAATAATAATAATAATAATTAATAATAATAATTAATAATTAATTAATAATATAATAATAGAATAATAATAATATTATAAGAATAATAATAATAATAATATTTTGTGCGGTTGTGTATAGTAAAAGATTGAGATTGCTATGATGATGACTTCTGCTGGTAAGTTGAACTTCTAATTTTAGTTTACCTTGGGAATGAATGCTGTATGTCAGTTAGGCTAGGATGAGATA
>JABUQX010046160.1:25000-27500 GCA_015478945.1 Trachelipus rathkii | reverse complement strand
ATTCATTCTCTCATTTACTCCTTTCTTTACACCACAACACTCCTAATGAGTTCTTTTCTCATTTCATCAATTTTTCTCACACCTAACACGCCCCTAAGATTGTTTATCTGAACACATTGTACTTTAGATCTATACCTCTTATTCCAGACCATAGCTTCACTACCATACATTAACACAGGTAGCAACATACCCTCATGAAAGACCCTAGCGCACTCAAGGCTTTGTCCCATTACATCCACGAAGGATTTAATAGCACCAACCACCTTCCTACCATTCACAACTTTCCTACTACACTCTGCATCATCCGTTCCCTTTTCGTCCAACATATATCCTAAATATTCAAACTCAGAAACTTGTTCCAATTGCTCATCATCTAACATAACTTCACATCGAGGACTACCCTCACTCACAACCATAACCTTACTCTTATCTACGTTTACTTCAAACCTCTCCTTTTACACACCCTAACAAATCCCTCCACCAATCCTATCAAACTCTCTTCTGATTCGTCACACAAAAAAAATCATCCTCATATCACTCTCTTCCATTCTCCATCATTCTAACACCTTCCCTGGCCTCCCCCACCTCTAATTCTTTCATAACCCCATCCATATACAAATTGAATAACCAATGAGACATAACACATCCCTGCCTCACTCCGCTATTAATATTAAACCAATCAATTTTGACTCCATATATTCTTACACACGCTTCACTATCGTCATACATACTTTTGATTCCATTCAGAAGCCTACCACCAACACCATATATCACTAGCCCCTGCCAAAGAACTTTCCTATTAATCCAATCATACGCCTGTTGCAAACCCATAAAACTTAAAAACAATTTATTCTTCTTCTCTTTCATTTTTTCAATCATTTGTTTCAATGTAAAAATTTGATCCACATATCCTCTACCACTTCTAAATGCACCTTGTTCTTCACCAATCAATTAGAAAAAATAACATTTTCTCCAAAGCGTAAAAATAAAACACTATTTGGCAACTCTTGCTCTCGTGAACTTAATGCAGGGATTCAGAGGTCAATCACAGCGTACACTTGCCAGATTTAAGATTATACTAATATTTAAGGTGTTATTAATAAATATTAGAATAAAATAATTTTTTTTTTTAAGTTTTGTCGATGAAATTACTTGCTGAAATCAAAAATGTTATTTATTTTCCTGTAGATGTTATAATTTTCTAGTTACATGCCTGGCCTATATACTTTGCTGGCCTATATACTTTATAAGAATGCATTATTTAGCTTTGCATAATATATATATATATATATATATATATATATATATATATATATATATATATATATATGATATATATATGATATATATATATATATATATATAGCAACCATTCCAGGAAGGGTCAAGACCCTGTCAGCGGGGCCAGCGCTCTTCTCCATCTTCCTCTATTCTCTAGGACTCACTTCTCTCTCAGGTCCCGCATCGACGACATTCCATGTCTTCTCAATGATTCCCCCACCTTGATATTGCTCCATTTATTTTTTGATCCTCTATACGTTTTTGCCAGTCTTAAAATCTTCTTCCTTTCTGACCTCACATCTTCTATCATTTCTTCCTCCTCTCTCTTTGCGCCCTCTTCTTTTGCTCTTCTTTTCACTATCTCTGCTTCATTTCTTGCCTCCACATACTAAGCTCTTGTCTATGTAGTTCTATTTTTCAACCACCTTCTCATCAATACTATTTTTCTCTTTATTGCCTGTTTCATTTCTTCAGTCCATCACCTCGTTTGTTTTTTCCTCGTTCCTCCTACCCATCTTTTGCCCAGTGTCTCCTCTGCTATCCTACTTACCGTTTCTTTTATCTTCCCATCTCTCCTACTACTTTTACTTGTTCTAGGTCCTCGCTTATATTCTTTCAATCTATTCCCTTTTCCTGCCACACTCCTTCAGTAACTCCCCTTTAATCACATTTCTCTTATATTTATTCGGCAATTTTTCTGTGTTCACCTCCAGGTCTGTTACCAACAATCTATGATTCGAATCCATTGTTGCTCCAGGTATCACTTTCACATTCCTTATTAGCCTACTATCAGACGATATTATATAGTCTATAATAGATCTCTGATCGAATTATCCTGTGATATTGTTCCATCTATATCTTGTGAACCTACGTGAGTCCCTCTGTTGGAAAAAGTCATTCATGACCATCATTTCTTTCCTTAAACAGAAATCTATGAACATCTCTCCTTCAATATTTCTTATGTCCTCTTCATACTGTCCCACCGTTCTCCCCACCTCTTCTCTTCTCCTCCCCACTCTTGCATTAAATCTCCAATCAGCAACAACACATCCTCCTCTCTTCTTCCGTCCTCCACCTCCTCCTCCAACATTTCTATGAACTGTTTCTTTTCCTCTTCTGGGTGTCATTGTTGCGGTGAATATACATGGTAGAAGTGGTATATTCTTCCGCTGATTTTAAAGGTGCATCTTACAAGTCTTTCATGTATGACTTGTATGGT
>JABUQX010046160.1:0-20000 GCA_015478945.1 Trachelipus rathkii | reverse complement strand
ACCTTTCTTCACACCATACAGTTCCCTCCCACGCTCATTCCTCATTTTTTTCAATTCTTCTCACAACTAAAGCCGTTTTCGTTTTGGCAATATTCTTACGAATTCTTACGAAAAATAAGAACGTTCTCAAAAAAAATCGTTCGTTTTGTCAAATTTTAAGAAAATTTTGAGAATATTCTCACCAAACGTGAGAATATTGACAAATTCCGTAAGATTGCTATTTCGCTGTCTTACCGAAAAATTCTATTCTTACCAAAAATGTAAACAAAGGAAATGATGCCAGAAAGCAGTCATGAAATTTTTTTTCTTTTATTTTTTCTTTTTTTTTTTACAATGGAATCAATTTAATGACTTTAAGAGTAGTGAGATTGTATCAAATATTTGCGTGATATTCACAATTTTAAAATTATCCTTCGAATATTCATTAAAAACTGCAATGATAATGTTTTCACTACGTAGTAGGCCCGTTTTGGCTTTTTCAGCTTTGCCAATTTTTTATGAAAAGATCTGTTACAATGATGCACTTTTCATTTGTTTTTGTTTTTTTTGTAACAAATAACTATATATATAAGTATATATTATATATTATATATCATATATATATATCATATAGTTAATATATATATATATATGATATATATATATATTATATATATATTATATATATTATATATATAATATATACTATAATATATATATAGAGAGAGAGAGAGAGAGAGAGAGAGATATCCTCCACCGAAGACATCAATCCAAACACTGAATATGATTTTTTTAATGTTTGTAAACAAGTTTATAAGAATAAGAATTCATTGTCGGTCGTTTTGGCACGAAACCGTTCTTAAAATGCGTAAGAATTTGTCTTATCGAGCGTAAGACAAAATGATAAAACGAAAACGGCTTTATTTTCCAAAAAAAACAAGAATATTTCCAAATTTTTTAGAAAAATCTACGGTGATTGAATTAACTGTTAAAATTGCGTTAATCAGGATTCCAGAAAATAGGTTTTCTAGATAAAGTTCTAGATAGGGTTGGCAAACGCACCGGTGCGGTGCGGTGTGGTGCGCGGTGCGAGCTGTAAATGTCGGTGCGGTGCGGTGCGCGGTGCGAGAATTTTTTTAGTTACTGGTGCGTGCGGTCGCGCGGTGTTGAAGCTTTTGGTGCGGTGCGTGTGCGACGGTGCTGGGCTTTTCAATTCAATTTTAATAAATTTGTTTATAATATGGTAAATACCTAATGTAAGTTTATATCTTTTGTATATATACATATATCTATTGTATTTATATATATATATATATAATTATTATTATATATAATATATTATATATTATATGTTCTATATATATATATATATTATATATAATAGCTATATATATATATATATATTATTTTATATATATATAATAGATAATTATTATATATATATATAATATATATACATATTTATATTATATATAAATAATATTATATTATTATATATGTATATATATATATATGATCATATATATATATATATATTATATATATATATATAGTATATATAGTCTGATATTTATTTAACTTTTTAAGAAAAAAAAACATACGAATTCAGATATATTTAATATATATACTATATTAGTGCCTTCTTTACTCATACAAATATAATAATCTCAAACGTAAACGTGTTAAGGATATAAAATGACGTTCTTTCAAAGTGCCTCAGACTGGACTGAAGTACCATCCACTATGAAGTACCTTCAACCTCATGGAGTTGAGTGAATATGCTGTCTGTTCTAGACATAAATCATCACATTAGGTATCTTTCATGTGCAAGCTCTAGGCACACAGGTCTAGAACGCGATCATGGTATGTAACTTTTATTCGACATAGTTCTAATGAAGCAAGAACGAAACAGTATGTAGATAGGCAAGATAATCATGACTAAATACCAGAAAAATTAATGCTCTCCTTGTATCTGTGTTTATGCTCTTAATAATCATAGAAACAAGTCACCATTATCTTACTCTAGTAAGAATACAAATTAAGTATCAGCAATTGACCTCATAACAAGCTTTTATAATCATATATGAATAATATTGATGGTTAGGCAATCATCATGTAACATATACCAACTTTGATACGCCGTACAAGGTGTCCGCAACATTTAAGAAAAATATACGAGGAAAAATGAAAGCAATGATACGTGTGTTGTTCAAAGCTGTCGTGTTGGTGGACTCTTATTATTAGATAATATAATTCGAGATTGCATTGGAAGTGGTCCAGAAAAGATGAACTATAAAAAACTGCTCGAATGAGAATGCATCAGATTCTCAATACATATCTTGCGTCATAACAACTGAATAAGTTCTCTATATACTTGGTTTCTTGATCAAAGCTACTGTAGCGTACAGATAGGTCGTGGCTTACGCCTCTCCGGATGTCATTCGATCGGTTAGAAGCTCTCATACACATCTGCTTTCTGTACATGATTATAGATAGATACTGAAAAGCTGGTAAACATTAGCTCCTCGTATTATTTTTATGCGTTCATTCATGTCAATCTGTAAAAATATAAAATCTATGTTCTTTAAAGCATATCAATTTCGTGATTGATGATGTACAGGAACACTTGACAGAGAATAATGGTACATATAGTATTTGATTTGAGGACTACTTCAAACACCACTCTGACGCTTTGTCAGTTTCAGATTCTTAATAACAAATACTAGTTTTTCTGCATTCTCTTTACTCTGCTTCCTTTTCCATGATTTTGTAGTATTTCACTATCTTATTTCCCAAGAATTTCATTTTGATGTCATCACTACACTTTATAAAATCCAATATTTGTTGTTTCTTTCTTGTTCCTTTGCAACCTCTGTGAAACAGAATTTGCAAACGCTCTTTATCATTTGTAATCCTTGCAGTCTATAACGATAAACAAGAAATGAAGCTGTGGTTTTATTTCTTCCAAGCATACTTTTGTCATACTATTCAGCTTCAGCATGATTAATAATTATCTATGTAGGATGTGGCAACTGGCATTCTAACAACTACATACATATCAAATCTCAAACTTAGACCTAGGATACAACTGATAATAATAATTATTCAGATTTCAGAAAGGTTCAGAAATAATTTTAATAATTTTAGGACGGCCGGACTATAGCCATGTTTATATTTACTAAATAGTAAATACTAATCTTGTTTATAACAGGAAGCAGAACAGTAAATTAGGTCATATTTGAAAATTTAAATTTATTGTTTACATTATATATTATAATATATATATATATATATATATATATATATATATATATATATATATATATATATATAATAATGATTATATATATATATATATTATATATATATATATATATAATATTATATATATATATATATATTAGATATACTAAATATATATATATATATATATATATATATTATATTTATATATATATATATATATATATATATTAATTATATATATATAATATATATAATATATATATATATATATATATATTATATAGATTATTATATATATATATATATATAATTATTATATTTTATATATATATAATATATATATATATATATATAATAGATATATATATATATATATAATATAATATATATATATTAATATATACTATATATATATATATAATATATATATACTATATATATTATTATATATATTTATTATATATATTATATATAATAATATTAATGACGGTGAGCATCCATTTAATGTTAGTGTAGTAGTTCAAATAAATATTCATTTACCGTATATGTACGTTCGGTACTATGTAAGATACTATACTCGATGCTGCAGTAGCTGGTAGCTCAGACTGTAAAGAAACCGCCGCTACGATCTCAGAATTGGATGTACACGTCTTCAAGAATTTCTCTCATAGAAATAGACATATTCTCACAGCTATGGAGCACCTCATCATAACGGTGAAATAGATTGTACGTGGGAGTCTCTCGAAATAGGACTCTTCTTGCTTTCTATGCCCGTCCTACGGATATAGAATATACAGCAATAGGATATAAGGTTAGAGATAATAGAAAGTAAAACGACTTCTCTATAAGAATATACGTGCTAAGCTTTGGCTATAACATGATGAAACGCGTTTTTCTGTATGTTGTTGTGGTTTTTAAATTTTATATTAACATAAAATTTAATAAATTATTGAACTCAAGCTCAACATTTTTAAATAAATGAGATATTTTTCCATAAAAATCATTAATAGCTATGATGCACAATCAAGTCCATTAAACACAACAATCTAAGTATGTATGTTTCATTTAAATTAGTGCATAGTAATATCGCGTAAAGATTGTTCAAATTTTATTTCTACGCAGATTATATGCCATAAAAAGGAAGTTCGTGATAATAAAATATATAAAATTTTAATTAATTTATAACTCATTTATATTACCAAAAATTGCAGCTCACTCCTCAAATTCTTCCTTTTTATACAAGGTTTTGTTTGATATAAAGAATATTTAATAAATTTCTATAGATTATTATAACCTGTGTAGCTGGGTAGAGAAAGTTTTTTACCAATATATATATATATTAATATAATATAATTAATATTATATATATATATTATTATAATATATATTATATATATATATATATATATATAGATCTAATATATTATATATATATATATTATATATTATTAATATATATATATATATATTATATATTTATATATATTTAATATTGGTATACTTATATTATAGTGTTTTATATATTGACAAAGTATAGTAACGGTTTGACACGGAAACGGTATCTTTCTGAGATAAAAAATTATATAAATTCAACATAACTCATGATTGCGATCATACTCATTAAAGAAATTGTTCTAGGGGTGAAACTAGAGAAAAAAAAAATTCATTTTTATTTTTTCAGGGTTTGGTTAATTATTGGTAAAAAGGTCGTGACGACATTTCTAGAGGTAATAGAAATTCACATATATAGATATATTTCAAAATAGGGTTGGATAGATGTTTTACGGTATAGGATTATAAGGTTTTTCTATTGAAACTCTTACCTGTGTCATATAGTTTTTTAAATCCGGTACGTCCTAACCGGTAGATAATAATAAAATTACAAGAAAAATAATAACGAATTTGAGTTATCAAAAAATTTCTTGTGTACATTCCCAAACCTAGAAGAGATCTTAGTAGTTACGCAGGTAAACAAGATCACTCTGTGTGTGTTAAATGGATTTTTTTGATCATATCTGACGCCCATTCTCTTATTCCCGTGTCTCTCTCACGTGTGATAACTTTGTATTTCAATAACTCATTTTCTCTCTGTAATATTTTGATTAAGAGAAACTAAGTGAAGATTCAAGTGAGTTTATGTAAGAAAATAAGTAATAATATTAGGTGGTAGTGAAAAAAATCATTTTATATAGTCATACCTAATATCTCAATACACTTATATATATGCAAACTACCTATGTGATAATTTTAGTGATTTCTTTAGTTATATTATATTGTTATGTTATATATATAGTGATAGATTTAATATACACATAAACGATTAGTTTACCTATAGAGATATTGCAAATAGACCTACCATTACAACACTTTAAGTTCTAGGTATTTAACATATATATGCTCTATGTCTAATAATAGTTGAATATTAGATAAAGCTAGTGATTAAATATCATTTTTATTACAATTAATATCAATTTCAATAATTATCAATACTCCCAATACTAGTCCATAACCCATAAAATAATTGTTGAGAAAGTTCCTGCTATTTAATATATAATATTATTAAACATCTTTATATATAAATGGAGATACTAGAATGCCCATATATATAATATATTATATAATATATATATATTATATATATATATATATATATATATATAATATTATATTAATTAATTAATATTAATATAATTAATATTTAATTAATTATATATATAATATATATATATAGATATATTTTAATAATTATATATAAATATAATATTATATATATATATATTATATATATATATATATATACTATATATATATATATTTATATAATATATATTTATTATTATACTATATATATAATTAAATATATGATTTATATTATATATATATATATTAGGAAAACTCTTTAATTATATCTCGTCCATGAATATGCAAGCCCCGATAACACGAATGAGAGCTATATTATGACATAATACCGGAAGCGAATCATATTGAAATATGTGTACTTTGTACTGAGCACGATCACGTTGAGACACTGAACTCGTAGACTATTCAAATAGATGTATCTGCATGCATAAGTCCAACTCCAAGATGGTAATAGATTTTAAACGAAACTCTATATACGATCTTTGTTAACAAATTTCTAATGTTAACTCCTGCTATGCTCTCAACTAAACTCTCTCATAGTTCTATGTTTTATTTTAGTCCTAACTTGTGCCACAGCTCAAACATTATTGGAGTTAAATTTGTGACATTGGAAAAGAATGCGTGTTTTTTGTATTCGTGTAATCTTATCAATTACCTAAATAGTGATGTATGAAAATTCAATGATATATTACACGTTAAATGATTAGACATAAGTAACCAAAATTGTAAGACACCGATTCGTGCACTAGTGCAATAGTTATAGTTGAACGAATCATTTATAATAGAATATTGCACTATACGCTATGCTAGTATACAAATAAATGGAAACAAATGGTTTGATTTACTAGTTCCATGTCAGACAATATAGATACGATATAAAGAATAGACGTTACCGTTGATCATTTTTATGCACATACTCGTATGAATCCTTGTAGATGCGCCTGTGATTTATGTTCCATAAACCTACAAAAAGATTGTCCAATCATTATTATATCAAAAACATTGTGTTGATAAAGTTCGTGCAATATATTTGAGCACTACTCTCTCTCGTTACTAATTTCATTATGAGATGTGTCTCCGCTACACAAGACTCTCTCAGAGGATAGACATACAAGATCTAATCATATAAAATCTCATGAAAAATATTACTTCTACAGTAGTCAGAACTCAAAAAAATTACGAAAGGTGTACTGCTTTTAATTAAAAGCAGAGGTATGGTAAATAGTATCTCAGGGTTCACACTTGACCATATGTTAGGTTACGGATGTACTTGCCAAGATCCTAAGTCATGCCCTAGACCAGTTCGCAATTGCAGCTTTTGGACCGAATCTCGCAAACTTCACATTTTTCACTCGGCTATAAAAGCAAATGTAAGACCAAGAACGCTAATTTAGAGGAATTTGCAGATAGTCTGAGACCTTTCAAAGAAGCATCGCAATTTTTTTTGGAGTAAATATCCTACATCTCTCGCATAATTGTATCCCAAAACTGTTTTATGCTATAAGCTCTTCAGTTATCAGCCAATATGTATTCGAGTTATTTCTATGTGTAGAGAGACTCATAAGAAATAGAGTCTCTAAAGAACATAATTCTCCATATAATAGTGTAGAGCCAAACTCCTAAAGACTTTACATCTCACGCTCTTACGTCTATCAACAAATCCCTAAATATTTGTATTTGTGCGTGAAAATTTACTTTTATGTGACAACATATTTGGACTCGCCAATTAATTAGAAATAACCAAAATCGTGAGTGGTTCTGATTCTGAAGTATATGTTAAATTAATATTAAAATAGGAATGTTATTTTTTGTATAATATTTTTTAAAGGAAAATGTAATGTGACAGCAGCTCGCCGGAACCGGACGTACTGTTAGAATTCCACACCAATTCATAACACTAACGTAAAGCCGAGTACACATACATAGCACTTTCTTCTTGTAATAATATTCTTTCCCATAATAGAGAGCCAGTGAAAACAGTATTTATTTATAACTCCTAATAATATTACAAGAAAAGAACTCAATAACTTTACGAAGCTTATATATCCAATGTTTTGAACTAAAAGCTTTTACGTTACAAGTGGTCTAGCGATTAGATGGAGCTGCTCACATAGACTCGAATCATCTGTTGGGCTTAACCAATCAATTAAAAGTTCTTATAAATGGTGAGTAAATGATTTAAACTCGAACTTACAATTAAGAAATTAGTTATAACATATAAAACATTAGTGTGCACTCATACAAACAGCATTTTCGATTTTAATTACAAATTGATATCTCTGTAATTTATAGTGTTCTGAATCATCTTCTTCTGGATATGAAAAGCACATGTCAGCTTTTGTTCTCTTAACATCTTCTCTAGCTCTTATCAAGCTTTTTAGAGTAAATGATAATAATTGAGTTTATTCTGTCGATATCTATTAGCCTATTTCATCGGTTTAACAAATTATATATACTTATTCCTTTCTCATATATATTCCTCTCTGCTGCTCTGTATATGGCTAATCATAACTTTGGCGAATCGGAATGACCTCTCAATAGTCACTCTTAATTTCGGAGACAGAAGTCGTCTTTTAAAAAATTTAATTACTATATACTGAATATAGTGTGATTGAAATCTAAATTCTCTTAATAACTGAAATACTCTATCAAGTCTAAACTCAAGTATATAATAATATAAGTATTAGTATATGAGAACTTTAATGAAGTATTTTATTGAGAGATTATACTTTATAATATTACATTATGAGTGCATAACTTTTAGATTATGTATGTAAGAAATCTAACTCTTAGTTCTTTTTTAGAATAATTATCTTTCCTCAACTAGATAAATATTGTCTATTTATTTATTACTAATGATAAAACTATACCTATATAACTTCCTCACTGTTATGTATTTATCCAATTAGCTATGAAATATCAGTCTTATAATTATTAAATATTAAATTTTAGTGCTATATATATATAATATATATACATACCAATTATCTGCAAATATACATATGAATATATTACTCAGGTTAGCTATATTATATAGAAGAAATATAATAAACTCTAATCAAGTATCGTCTATTATTAGTATAATAGGTAACAATCACCATATCTCCAAAAATATATTTTTTATTTAATTTATTTATATATATATAAATTTACTAATAATGAGTAGCTATATTAAGATATGAGCTATTCATATGCTTCTCATAATAAGTAGGTTAAAAGTATAGCTTGTGCTTTTTTCTTTCTGCTCTTTATATCTAAAATATCTGCCAAGGAACAGTATATAAATTCTGTGATTTCTCATGAGTATATGTATAGTAACCAATGCCTATCTTATATATAATAAATTGAATATATAATATCAAATCTTTGTATCCCTTGTTTTCTTTGTGAATACTTGATAGAATAATAATATTACTATGGATATCCAATGATGAGAGCCATATAGACTAGGTGACTTTGGTACTTCTGAAGGTAACATATCTTTCAATAATCTTTTTTCTGTCATTATTTTTAGATTATTGCACCTCAGTTCTAGGTCAATATATCATATAAGTATTTGATCATTAAATTACTAATGCAAAAGCTGAGTTGTGGTTGTAGCTAAGAGCATATTTTATACTTAGGACTTAATAAAATCTTTCCATAATATTAAATAGACGAGTAACTAATTTAGTTATTAAGAATATACTAAAGTTGAACAGCAAGTATGTATCCATCATAAAGATATCTATTCAGTATGGAGACGTACCTCTAATAACCTATACTATGGTCTATTATAAATGATTAAGTGAGCTATTATTATTATGTCATATGATAGTTCATTATATATATATAAATTATAAATAATAAAATCCTCAATATCTGTAAAACAATATATTCAAATAATAAATAATCAACTTTGTGATCTATAAAATCTCAAAAAATAAAATAAATAATAACATCACTCAAAAAGTAATATAATTCCCTTAAAATAGAAAAATTGTATATAAACAGTATAATTAAGTTTACATAAGTTATATCATGAGTCTATAAAACACATCCATATACCAATTCAACCGTTATAAATCGAGAAGGACTGAACTTATATATGGAAACAACCTCTTATAACTGAGAACGTAAAATATAGAGTAAATGATAATAGTAATGAATAATTAGTATGTTGAAATAAGAAGTAAATAGATAGTAAGTGAGATAGAAAGAAATATCAGAAGATTCTTTGGTATAGAAGTATTCCTAGATCTTATATAGGTATCCATGTTACCCAATACTCCGCTACAAGTTCCTTTTCATTCAGTCCTACTAATGTGGCATAAATAGTGTCAAAGTAGCTTGTCCTCGATTTCCGCAGAGTTAGCGGAAATGCGTGAGTTAAGGAAAAAAACTAATTGTGTAGCTCTCCGATAAAAATGTACTCGTACGTGCGTGTGTCCCAAACTCGGTGGATTCTCGTGCGGCTGCGGTTTGCGTGTCATGCGCCTAGATGTCAGAAAATTATCTTGTGTATGATCGGTGCTTCGCCTGACTTTTTGGAATTTCCCTGACTTTCAGCAGTATTTGCTAAACGTTTCCGTGCTATCGTGCCTGTGCTACACGCCTCAGAGTTTTTTTGCTCCGCTGACTTTCCCCTCTTCCTTGACGTTTCCAGAAAGGGTCGCCGGTGCCCAATAATACTGATATCGCTTCCTGCTCCGTAACCCTTATAAGTATCTAGAGATTATAATTTTATTCAGAGATCTTTGATACAAGTTGTTCTGAAAGTTATTATAGATACGGGTGTTGATAAAGAATTAAGCTTCTTACTTGGATTAAAGGAAAAAAGGTATCTATCAATGAATTTAGATGGTGCTGGTACGATAACTCAATAAGTTTTTATTTAGACTTTTTAGTAAAGGGATAATAATATACTGGTGAAATTAGTGAATGGCAAATATAAAAGCTAGTAATAATGTCTTATGAGTACGTCAGCAATCCCTAAATTTCGTTATTAAAGTTTTTAGAGTATTATATAAAGTGATAATATAGAGAGAAGTGATTAGAAGGAAGGAGATTAGTGAAAGAAAGAGAAGCTAACTTGAGTTACAAGTTTTTCTGGTAGACACCATTAACGATAGGAAAGTTCAGGGAGATACAGTCGGCATGTACTTGCAATAATATTTATATAAATTATGGTTGAGACACTCCAATCTTTCTTAATTATTTCACTCTAATTTTGAATAGTATGACATAGTTAATATAGGTTTACTATATAATATATGTATAGAATTATCTAAGATATAGTTTGAAGCTATTCTTTATTCTTATGCATAGCTTCTCAGTTCGATGCTCAGAACGTATAATTATGAGTTACAATTATCCTATACTTACCTTGATAATTAGGCTCTGCCTCTGTGAGATATGGTTGGTGCAAAATTTCACATATTATTATTTATTCATTATTAATAGTAGATACGGAGATTGTATTGAGGTAGAATTCCGGAACCCTAAAAATAATAAAACCCATCCACTTGACCAATACTCGAATAAAAAACCCACTATTAACTTGAACCGACGAATAATATAATATCCAACATACCTTGTACTCGATTTTATTGGATATTTATTTTTAGTACCCAATTTTTTACTGACCCTTATGACCTTTTTGACCTACCACTTATTTTATGGGCTATTGGACTCCATTTGTTGGGCCCCAAATATTTTATACCTGTAACCCTTGACTCATTTTTTGTTCCATTTACCTTTTTGTAGGTCTAGTTGACTTTTTTTCGACCAAGATCTCCTTTGTGTCCTTCCATGGGCATTTTATGGCCTCTACATCGTATTTTTTTACTAACCCTAATATTTTTTTAGGCAATCCCTAATTTTTTGCAAATCCCTATATTATTTTTATTTAGGCAACCCTAATTATTTTTTTGGCAATCCTCATATATATATATTATTGCTAAACCCCTTCTAGAAGACAGGGTGAATTTGCCCCAACGTATTGCGTTAATTATATGCTATACCGTTATTAAAATTGGTATTACGTATTTACTCCGGCGTGTGATGTTACGCCCCCTAATAGTTGTATTTACTTTTACACAGTGGGTCTCAAACTCTTGTTTTTGCCCCCTGCGTCTATATTTGTTATTAGATATCATTTTGTACAATAAGTTGAGAGAATAGCTAATTAGTCCTTATCTCTGAGTTTTAAACTTGGTTTTAATAATAGTTATGCTCGTTTTTTTATATTGTGCCTATCCACCATAATTGCTCCTAAAATGGAGAGTTACCTCACTCGTAATGCGTAGGAAATAGCCACAATGTAGTCAAAAATATTGACCCACGGTACATGTTTATATTTTCGTCGAGAGAAACTGTACAAAATTTTTGTACCCTACTGGTTACACTTTATTGTCCTATGCGCTTACGTGGAGACTCTTCGGATTTGAAATTCGTTAGTTTCAAACACCGGTGGCTTCTCATTTGTTATTGGTTATGTCTTCGGCAACCCTTTGCTTTAGCATATTGAGCTCCAAGTCAGAATTTAGGCCTTAGATACCTTTGTTATAGCCCTGTAAGTGCGGTATCTCTCTACTTCATAGTTGCGTCCAATCTCTCTCATGCATAATATTAAATGTTTTTTTGGTAAACTTGAACTCGATGATAAGCGCTAACACATACCTCTGACAGATAAAACATAAGTATAGTCTCGTTCGCTAATTCACTTTAGAACAACTGCAGTAAAGAGTTTAATCGACGAATAATCACTATTATAAGCCTCAACTTTTGTGGAAATATAATACATACGACTCTCTAACTCATCTATTCTAACTAACCAGTTCGACCAACGTTCAACAATCAGACAAACTACAAAGAAGGATATATTCTTTAAAGAAAACATCCACTACTCACTACCTTATATCAGATATATACTTACACACACAGAATGAAATACCTTATCAGCTCACCTACACAGACAAATACTATACATCATATTTGTACTTTTTATTCATCTCACAGGCACAGACTGTATGATCTTCAATCACTTAGTCGAATACAGCACATTCACTTATGACCATCTATATACACCCACTTCCGAACAGTTATGTACACCCATACAATTCGTGACACAATAAGAACAACTCTACATTTTTTACGATCTTGTACATCACAATTGCATTATCACCAAGCGACCATATCAACTACCACCCGCGCTTTGAGTTTTTCATTCGTCTCCATGAAGACTCAATTTGTATTTATCGTGACGTGCTCTCTCGCGCATTATATTGATGACTCTCACTCTTGATGACTGTTCACTCATATTATGTAAACCAGGTTATCCAATCTTCTTTTGATAGAGTAGCCTAAATATTTAGTTTTGGAGCTAGGATACAGATGTACTCATAATTTGGATGGATCTACATCAGACATACGTCAAATTTCGTAGTACCCAAAAAGCATGATTGAAGACAGTCCATACTATGTCTTAGTACGAGTATAATTTATTTTATGATGTATCCGCTTTCGTCAGAAGTTCGTCATTCTCTTACATTTATGTATGCACTGTAGCTCACTGGCAGTGCCAGTGAGTGCGCAAGTGAGGCCAATGAGTGCCATGACGTGCGAGCGGCTGTAGTCAACCGAATGATGTTTGCGACGAAATTCAGATTCATGTTAAATAGACACAACCAATAACATAATTGACCACAAAAAGGTAGATTTGAGATTAGTCAGACAATCTCAGTCCTACGTAGTGTGTGTGCGAATGTTGCCACTCTCGATTTCTCACAGCCGCTATTTTCTACGATCTCACTCCCCCCTTAGAATCTCCCATAATAAGCCCCAATTAATACGTACACGTGCGTAGTCACTCCACTCAGTCATCGTCTCATATTACGCTTATCTGAGTATAGTTGGGCGCAATGGTGACGAATTTAGCTTAACATGTACAAGTTGCTAGGGGGAATGCATTCCTACATAGTGAAGTATCTCATTGATGTTTTTCTAACTCTTATAGCATGGAGCATGAAGGGGGAATATACATCTAGAGGAGTTACACAGTGCGTACCTTGGGAGGCGGCGACGTCTAGGGAGTCGCGCGTCTCGATCAGGAATCCAAGCTCGCCACTTTCGACAGAGACCAGACGCGTTTGCTGTCCCTTTGGAATCTTCACATAGTTTCCTCCCCACTGCGCTGGCGTGTTATTGCAGTTCATACCGTCGTGAACGCAGGAGATAATTTTCACGGGCCGTAATCATCGCGGCCGCAAGATCGGTCGCAGACGCAATATTACCAGCTCTCATTGTGCCAACATCCCGAGAAGGAATTATTAGATAGTTCAACTCGCTATGAGACAACTGAATTTCCAAGAAACACATTCATTTTCAATATACTCTCAATACTATACATAAAGGTCCAAGTTCATTTTTTACTTTATCGATTGTATGCGCACAAATACTATTATGAGTGTACAAGCTCTCTTATGACTACTTCGAGAACATCCTTTTTAAAGACTATAAATGACTCGTCGTTAAATCAACCATGCACATGGATCTCTCCTTTACCTAATATCATTACCTATGGGGATTACATGGATATGCTTTTGTTTTATCTAGACGTCTATTACCCTATGTCTTCATACTAACACTCTCCTGTCTTTAAAAACTAGCATACTTATCATCACTATTTTCTGCTATTTATCGCTTTTTCGACTCATGTTTTCTGCTTTAACTCCACAATGCTTTTACTGCTGAACCAAGACTATTTTCTGGAAACTCTTTACATTCCTGTAAAGCTAATGTGTCTCTTTAAGTATCACGTTAATTAGAAGGGTGTTCACACTTATGGGATTTAGGTTGGCCTTTGTGTTTTCCTTCTTAGTGCATTGATTACTGCTATTAAAGCTGTGCAATTGCGGTTCTGTTAACATGCGGTTTTAATCCTTTCATATTTGCTCATATAATCAGATACCGTTGATTTAGTCTTATACAAGGTTCTTGTATACTGCAAAATTTACTGGTCTGTTAGAACTCTCGATAGGCATTTACTGGTTTGCTAACTCACATATTTTATTATAACTTATACTGATTATTTTCCTCCGTTTAATATATTGTTATTAATTTTTTTTAGTTATATTTAGTGTGCATCTACGTTTAATTAATATTTATTTTGATTAAGTTCTATGTCTATTATGAATCTTACTCTTTTTGTATTGTTGTAGAATTTGGTAAATGTATGAATTCTCGAAAACAAATAATCCACAACCGCAAATTGTTTCTGTTATCGTAAACATTATTATCTTTTTAATCTATAATAAAGTATGAGTCACGAAATTTTTTTATATTAACACAGTTTCCGAATTTGATCACTTTATTTAGACAGTTTTAACGGCGCAGTAAAATCGCTTTTATTTCATTTTAAAGACATTTGTTTATATTTATACGAACCTATAAAATCATTGACTTTCCCATTTTTACCATGTACTTTATAAATTTACAAGCTTTATTGTATGCAGTACAATACAATGTTAAAAGTCACGATAATGAATAATACATATGACACTCCACATAAATTAGAAATATAAAGGGTAGTGAACAGGGTAAGACATAGTTTTATCAAACTTACATTATTAATTTTTAAAAATAAGACAAACATGGCAACAAAAAAAATTTTAAGTTCAAAAAATCAATTATGTGAACAGCATCGTTTTTTTGCTCTATAAACGGAGATCCAATGTCCTGTTGAGGTGATGTGACGAGGCAATGTTTTGAATATAAAGCAGGTATCCTTCTCCAACTTTACAGAGTTTTTTCGTTAATAGCGAACACACCTAAAAAGCGAGGTGTTCATTTTTAAACACCGATTTTATTTCCTCTTCAATTCACTTTAGTCAATATCAAATAGTACTTGCGTACTCTGTCAATTTTCAATGATATAGATTGATGCTTCAAGATACACCCACTACAGTTGAATGTCGGTGTTTGTAGCCTTATCCAAAAAGAATTAGATTTTCCTTTAATTGGTATACCCTTTCTCAAAATGTTTAAATGATAGGCGTTACAAGCTGAACAAGGTCAAGCTGTCAGATACATAGGCATATAATAAAATTACCTAATTCCTTTTTGGTATTCTTCGTAGATATAAAGCCTGTCCCACTATCATCCTACATGATCCATACTCTCAGGTAGATGTGCTATTAAGTCGTATAAAAAAGGCAACTGGAAAGTACAGAGAGGATAGTTCTCCGTTGCTGACTATACATCTCATTAATCACGTCGTGAGGAAGTCCATTCACATGTGTAAACTGATACCTCTAAGCCCGAAAGTGTAATTTATTAGGGGGGATTTTTTATAAATCTTCCTGAGCAGTAGAGCGTCATGTTCCAAACCATATCCCTATTATTACCTTCTGCGGTAAATTTCCGTTCACAATAATGTTAGGAAATTTCCCGAGATTGATGACTCGATAATCCTTGAGGGAAATTAAATATCTTGGTTTCAACTCTCTCTTAATCGCTGGTTACATTTGCTGTAGTATTCAAAATACGAATTTTCAAATTGTTCCAAATGACGCTGTGTGATATTTTCACTTTCTCTGACATAGAGCGTAAGCCTCCAAACAGGTTTTGAAAACAGGTTTCTGGACAATACAGAGACGTGATACCAAGTGTAGGTTTACTTCTTAATTTTAACGAGCAAATTTAAGGATGGAAACGTGATAAAATGATCCTTACCAGTATCTACAGATGGCTAGAATGAGTCTTCTACTGTGACGAGAAGATCATCGACCATTAATCGAAGCCGTAAACAATCATTAAGTATTATTTATTGACTTAGGCTGCTCTGTTATTTTATATGTGCAGCTTCATCTTTGAAACTATAAAAAACCACATGATTGGAGATGAGATTGTTTAGCGTTGTCTGAATAATTTAACAAATGCTCTATATAGCTTATAAGGATAATTAGGACGCTGACGCCCCTAGTGAAGTTCCGTTAAGATATACTTCAACCTGCGTGAAACATGTATACAGGAAATTTGACTCTGTATATACTATATGGTCTCACCCGTAGGAAGATCTGTACCATCAGGTTTTTGTGAATTTCGTTTTTACATATAAAAACAAATTAGGTTTCCGTATTGATCAGAAGTTCCTGGAATATTGAACTCTAGAGGAAAACATCTGTATTGGTAATTGAATGCAGAGGATAATTTATGATAAAGTTGGACTCGCTAACGCTAATCTGTGTAGGGTTCATGGAGAGAAGAGATCCAATTCACTCTTACAACAATCAGGACTAGAAGGAATTGAATGGAAATGCATCTTGCATGGGCGAGTTCTAATCGTATAATGAGCATTTTCATGAAAAAACGTTACTTATATACACACATCGTAAAAAAGTTATCAGTTAGTAATTAAATAGCAAATACATCAATACATTTTTTCTTTAGAGGTTTTTTCCGCCTAGTCTTTTTCTTTTATGACAATCTTCTTGTTCCCTCGACCTTGTCCTGACATTTTACGTCTTATTTTGCGCTTAACATCATCCAGCAGCTCATCTGAAACATCGGCTATGCGTCTTTTTAATGCTGTACGAGGATTATTTCCTGCAGCAATATCTTGAATAGTATGCAAACCTGTTTTTATAGCTTTTTTACCTATATTATTCCCCACCTCTCCTGAGTAGAGGCCTTGGCACTTCTCCATAGCTTTGCAAAAAATCCACCAAGGCCATACCGCCTCTGCATTTTTGATCCCTGAATACCCTTTCTTCGTCCATTATTACAGGAGTATCTTTCTTATACTATCTTTACACAGCGAGAGTATGTTAAGGAATGAAAAATATATCTGACTACACCTCTTATATATTCCATTATGCTGTAATTACTGCATCTGTTTCTTTCTAAATATGAACTTTACATAACAGTGCACCGTATGTAAAGGGAAAAGGATTTTCCTTCTACATCTTTTATATGGCACGCGTTACAGAGTCAAAAATTTGAATCTATTCAGAGGTATATAATGAACATTAGGGAATGTTATAACTTTACTCTCTTTGGGAAAATATACTACTCTTAATAAAGGAGCTTTAGTAATACCTACATATTGATGATCAATTATATTTGTATATACATAAGCCATACCTGGATGATTGACAGTCTTCGTAAGGAGGTAATCATGTATAATGCAGTTACTGGCTCTCGCTTTCTCTTTCTGCTCACTAGGGAGCATCACGGTATTACTTCTTCCATTCGAATTAGTCACTAATGAGCGCCTCTTCAAAGCATAGTTAGGAGATAATTCAATGAAGATCCAAATAAACACACGAATATTGAGGCAAGGTTTGTAAAAGAGAAGATATATACATTTTTGAGGTTGGGTGGATCCTTTAATTTTAATGAAAAAATGTTTAGTAAATCCACCCAACATTTTGAGAACGATATCCAACTCAGCAATCACGTCTACGAAGGGAATACTTGTTTACGCGATGCCTAAGTAGATAGATCGTTGTGAGAGCAAAACAGCCCTCTCGTCTCTGCTCGTGTTTACATTTTATACTTTGAACTTACAGATATGTACGTTTAATCAGAGTAGGTACAGGCATTTAGTTTTTTTGAACCCTCGTCATAAGAATAAGAAACAGGCATCATGTGTTCTCACGTGATAATACTCATATCAAGAGAATCGCTTTAAATGGACTAAAAATAGCAGGCACCTGATTTATGAATATGACACCTCCTCGTCAAAGTTAAATCTTCAATAGGGAAGACATTCATATTGTCAGATCGACAACATGCTGTCAGTTATTCGCTTTTGGCAGAAATTGTTAGTACCTTTTCAGATAACATCCTGATGTATCTTTCACACGGTTGATATGTAGTTTTCAACATCGATTCTACACTTCTGTTACACCCTCCCAACCAGAATAGATTGTGGCTTGAAGGCACTATGTTTTCTATGATATCGTCCTTATATTTAATTCATCTCTCTCCTACTTCGTTTGCTTCTATTTCGAGTTGTTAGAGGTCCTCAGCCCAGTGGTAAAATCCGAAGTCTTATATCAGGATGTAATATCCTAAGTGTAGGCTGATAGTAGGCAGAGTTATATAAAAATAGTCGATCTAGGCACTTCTCCATGATATAATGACAACTGATTAATGTTGATTCTTAACTTCACTTGCTTTTATATAAGTATTAAACTGTGGCAGGATATCCCTCCATTTCACAAGTTAACTGGCTTATTTTTTCCTTTACTCTCGTAGCTAAATATTTTTTCAATTTTATATTCATGAGTTACAGGGATGAACCTTACTTTTTGTATTCGGTTTTATAAAATTCGCCTTTGTATTTTTTCACCATTTTAAGATCTCTCCAGGATAATATAACTTTAAACTATCACGACTGAATGGTTCGGATATTGTGAACTTTAAAAAACTTCCGTGAGTCCACGGATCATATCCTTTTTATAAACCCTTTCTTCTGTTCGAAGAAACTCTACATAATCGGTTTGCCTTTATTCTGGAATTATCTTTATGTTTCTTTTTTCACCATATGCACCATACGTCTCTAGTTTTTGACATTTCTAAAGGAGTTGACTTTATAGTTCTATGGTAAGACCTGTTATAAGAATAAGCCAGATCGTTCAGTATATCAATATATTTTAAAAGTATTCATTTTAGATAAAATACCTATGCATGCGTTCTTTAATAGTAGTTGGACTCTTTCAACTATAGCCGCTTTGTTTACGGAAATGTATAGTAATAAGCTTATAGCATACTCCAGAGCAGCTCCTTGAAAACTCTCTCCCCTTGGAATTCCATCCTGAAATCTGCCAAAATGATTAGGTGTTCTCCCCTCGTCCTCTATAATTTCAAGCACCATCGGCAACTGTAGCTGATCTTTTATCTTTTAGTTGGCTTCAACCACAAGTATCTAGAGTATACGTCAATTGTAAAAAGTATATTAACCCATTATAAGAGCTGTATTATATCATTCAAAGATAAATCTAACTGCTCATATGTATCGAGTTGCGGAGATATGTCCGTGTAGGAAATTATTTTTTCTTACAGTTTATGTAGAGTAAAATGCCTCTTCACCCTCTAAATATGCTTTTAACTCTTTTTTCTCAATATTAGGATACCTTAAAGCAAACCTA
>JABUQX010046159.1:25000-27500 GCA_015478945.1 Trachelipus rathkii | reverse complement strand
AATCGACCGGCTGGGAGACCCGAAGAGAAAGATGGATTTGAGTCGGGTGAATCGAATGTCTGAAAGGAGATGAAATGTGAGTGTTGGCAGAGGCGAGAATAAAGGTGCATGATAGGAGAGAATGGCGGGGTTTTTTGATGGCGGCATGGTTGTGGCCCACCTGGCGCAAGGGGATGAAACCCTTACATTGGACGGTTTACCATAGTGGAGGGTCCGTGCGGTCCCATGATGGCTGCTATGGGGTGGATGTTTCTGTCTGTGACGAGCTCTCACTAACATTAATGGTACAGAGGGGGCCTGTAAATGGCTGGGTCTTTCTTTCGACGTTTCGTTTCATGTTCTGCGCTAACTGCTTTTCCTTTTACCCGATGCTTGTACAGCACTTACCGTTTCCCAATCTATGGGGCAAAGAGGAACGGTGAAGAAAGAAAGAAGAAAGAATATGATAATATATTATATATATATATAATATATATTTATATATATATATATTATATAATATATATATTTTATTATTATATATATATATATGATATATATATATTATTATATATAATATATTTTATATATATATTATAATTATATATATTTATATTTATATATATATATACATTATATATATATATAATATATATATATTATATATATATATAGTATATATTATATATATATATAGTATATATATAATATATATTTATATATATATAATATATATATATATATAATTATTATTAAATTTATTATATATATATATATAATATATTATATTATATATATATATTAATTAAAAAACATCGTTAAAGACTTTCCCATTCTATACGACAATTTAAAAGCAACCATGTCAAACTTAGCACAATTATATGGTATACCAAAACTTCATAAACCCAATACTCCACTACGCCCCATCATCTCCAACACAAACTGTCCCACCTACAAACTCGCGGCTTGGCTATCTACAGAATTAAAACCTCTTATTAACAACATCTCTAGACACATATTAACAATTCTGAAGACTTTTTACAAAAAATACGACACCTCAACCCGTGCACACACAACTTCTATAGTTTCGATGTCACCTCTCTCTTCACCTCGGTACCAGTACACACAACCCTACAAATGCTTGAACAATACTTATCCACCAACAACATTCAACTATCCTTTCCTTTACCTCTTATACTAAATCTTATACATCTTTCACTTGAACGCAGCTATTTCCAATTTCAACACTCCTTCTTTTTACAAAAAAACGGACTCAGTATGGGTTCACCTCTATCTCCAACACTTAGTAACATATACATGGAGCTCACTGAACATTTTCACATTCTTTCCCTTCCTGAACTCCAACACGCAAACTGGTTTCGATATGTAGACGACATAAATTTGTTCTCGTTACCACCAACATCGACCCAACCAAACATATTACACAACACATAAAATAAAATACCCGGCCTTCAATACAATACAGCATAGCGAACACCCCACACTCCACACTTTTCTCCCTTATCCTCGATATTACTATTTCTTGCACAACTCTTTCTACCTAAACTTTTCCATATACAGAAAACCATCATCTAATCCCTCCTACATACATTGGTTTTCCACCCACTCCACTTCCACAAAAATAGCCACTCTCACCGCCCTCTACATCAGAGCCCTTAGAATTTGCTCACCCATCAATCTCAACAAAGAAAACAATTTAATCAGAACAACTTTTAAGAAATTACAATATCCTAACCACCTTATTAATCGAGCATACAAAAAAGCCAGAACTAGATACTATAATCATACCACTAACCCCACCACGCTTAACCCTTCACCTATCCCCTCTTTTAGTGTAAACTGCACCACAATTACCATAAAAAAATATATACAAGACAACACATCATCATTAACCTTCGGGGCCTAATGCCTCTCAGGCCCTCACCAAATACTTTTTCCACCCACCAAAGAACCCCTCCATGAACGCATACAATGTATTTATACCATATCATGCAATCACTGTCCCAAAAATCACATTACATAGGTGAAACAACTGATTGCAACTTAAGAAGGCAACCAGCAAAATACGATTTAGAAAGGCGCACTCAGAATGTCATCTTGCTAGTCAAACACGACAGATCATAACTCAATCATATTTCATTAAATATAGAACACCATGGCTTCACGCTCTTTGTACATGTCCCTAAATCAGGCAAAAGAAAGACTATTGAAACCTATTGTATAAATAATCATCCAACTTCACAGAATTACCTTCCTATTTAAAGGAGAAATCATTACAAAGTCGATAGCATACGAACAGCAGTTACCTGAAATATCCATTTCACGCAACGCATAAAAGAATAGAGAACTCTTAAGAAGCACAAGCATCCTCAACTACTACTTAAACACACCTGCCAACCCTTGTGAATTGTTTTAATTATTTTGGAAAAAATATTAAAGTCTGCCTTCCATTTTTACTATGCGTACGTGCTTGTGTACTAAAAAAAAAAAAAAAAAAAAA
>JABUQX010046159.1:17500-20000 GCA_015478945.1 Trachelipus rathkii | reverse complement strand
GTATAATGTAGTACGCGATCTTCTACGTCGACGAGATGACTACGAGGAATGGAAGGGTTCTCTACCGAAACTATTACCCTTTATAACATAGTAGGAATATCATGAAGCATAAATAAAAAGGCATTGCGTTCATGGACTTGCTTACATTCCCATGGAGGCCGACTGAGAAAAAACTCATCACGGTTTCATAGGTTTACGGCAGCTGTTGGTCTTAACAAGATAAATACTTCATCTTCATAGGCGTGCATGTCAATGTTGTAAACCAGATCCTTACACACATTACTACATGTAAAGAGTGTATTTATATAGCTAGAAATCGCAAGCACTGAATTATAATAAGCCTTTATCAGTACGAACTTTTCATAGAAGTATTCTGATCCACCCAGTGTTGCCCTATTAAGATCACACGTGTTTTTCACCACTAATATATATTTTCAGCACATTTTACACTCATGTAGACCAGCATCCAGCTTACGTTGTGAGGAATATTCTTTATGTCTGTATTTAATATCAGCTCACATAACCCCACCTCGTATAAGTCCCCTTCAAGTCCAAGAGGGTACATTAGCTCTGTAGTGAAATCTGTCGGTTTATTTTCAAAGAAGAGAGCCATTGAAGCCGAGTAAGGCAGATTTAAATAGAAAGGTTTTTCCAACGCCATGGTTACGACGAATACTGATTATTAATTCTTTCACGTGCTTGTCTATAGGAGTTAAACTTCGAGGGTACCCCCCCCCTATTCACCAAAAACTGTTTATTTCTTCCCTTCCCTTTTAAGCCTAATATCTTTTCAATTTTATATACATTACCTTCGGGGTTAAACCGTATTTTTTTGTATTTCCTGTTTATAAGATCCATTTCTTATCTTTTGACCATCTAAATCTTCAAAATAATATAATTTTAAACCGCCATCAGGGACGTCCCGAATTTTATGAACTTTAAAAATTTATGTGGACCACCCTGATTCATAACCTTTTCTAAAACGTTCATCTACTCTAGAACTCTTTATTAACACAGGCCTGCATTTGAAAAAAAAAATTCTGTTCCTGGGGTTTTCTGAAGTGGTTCCTAATGAAATTGTCCTTCTAAATTGAAATAGGACATTCATTTTGCTCAATCAGGTCTGGTTTTTGAGATACAGCGCATTACTTCTTTTAGAAATTGGGTAATTTTAAGAAAAAATCGTTATTTATATCAAAGTTATTTAATAAATTAAAATTACTTGTAAACTAGGAAAAAAATAAATACCGACTCAATTCGACTTTGCTTTAATTAATTTTAAACTTACAGACTACTTATGAGCCTACCCAAGACGTGCAAGAAACTATTTTCCAAGAAACGAAGTCCTTGATGATTTCCGTTTGTGAAGCGATGTTGGTTCGTCGCGTTTAAGACACCAGCAATAGTCAGCTAACATGTTGATGTCCCAGCGTCCTTAATATCTTGTTTCCATCGTCTTTATGTCTTGGTGAAATCTTTCACCTTGTTCCTCGCTGTAATCTATACAGTTTGCGGGAAAATAGTCAAGATGTGAATGGAGAAAATGCATTTTTATCGACATGCGAGCTCCCATTTTTTCGAAGCTTTTCATAAGCTCATTTACATGTGAGATATATTCTGAGCTTCTTTTATTTCCCAGAAAACCGTCAATTACTTTACTAAACGATCGCCATGCATCTTGTTCACTGGCTTCCATATTGGTGTAAAAATGCTTGTCCTTTAACAGAGTTCTAATTTGGGGACCGTCAAATATGCCTGCATGGAGCTTTGCATCACTGATGTGTGGGAATTTTTGCAGTAGATACTTAAAAGCTTGGCCTTCTTTATTCAGTGCTTTGACAAAGTTCTTCATCAGGCCAAGCTTTATATGAAGAGGAGGCAGTAAAACATTTTTGGGAGGGACTAGAGGTTCAGCTACCACGTTGTGGCAGCCAATTTGGAATGTCTCTCGAGCTGGCCAGTTTTTTTGCTTATAGTGAAGACTATCAGCACGGCTATCCCATAGACACATGAAGCAAGGATATTTTGTGTAGCCTCCTTGCATCCCAAGAAGAAGGCACACAACCTGAAAGAAAGGATTAATTCTTAAATACATTAAATGTAGTAAATTAAAATTGAAAACTGTCTTTATGCTTGCATATTGATGTACATGGTTTCTAAGAACTTATATTTTTTTCATAGGTAATTTTTTTAAAAATGAAGATTTATAATGACAAGAAGAAACTGGGAAATATATCTTACCTTGAGATCACCACATATTAACCAGTTGTGGTTAGAGTACTTGATTGTATTAATCAATACTTCCATATTTTTGTAGCTTTCTGTTAACTGAACTGAATGGGCAATAGGTACGGATGCCATTTTATTGCCAATATTTAAGAGTACTGCCTTCAAGCTTCTGCTAGAAGAATCAATGAAGAGCCTCCATTCACTTGGTTGGTAAGGAACGCCAAGTGCCTCAATTAAACCTTTTACATCATTGCAATACACCAAATAGCTG
>JABUQX010046159.1:0-2500 GCA_015478945.1 Trachelipus rathkii | reverse complement strand
TGATTCTTTCACTCAGTTTCCAATTTTGATTTTGGTATCAAATTAATCAGGTTTTCATCCTCATTCTTTGTAAATATAATTTATTATAACATTTGTTGTTAATTACTTTAAAAATTTATAGTTTAATTTTCTATGAATAAAAATATATCATTCTTGCTAGATACTGCAATTGTGAATTTAAAACTGTTTTTGCAAATCAATTACATTATTTTATATAACGTGATATTTATGTAATAAGTTGTTTTATATTTACTATCTTTAGGCATTGTTCATAATCTTTAAATCAATCAATTAAATTAATGGTTTTTCAATTAATTTCTAGTTGTCAACCGCATGGAAAGTTTTATCGATAGTACAAAGAGTCATGTTGACTCGGAGAGCTCACAATTTTTATTAATCTTACTGTTAGAAAGAGTTTCGTCCACTTTGTTATGTCCCAAGCTCCAATGACGAGTCATTTTATAATGCAGCAATAACGTAACATTTCAACTTGGATGAAATTTATCCTTCAGACGAGTTTAACTTCTTTTTCTAAGAGCAGATCACTTTTTATCGGTGTATGCTACCTTAATGTAGGCTCCTGAGAATTTTTTTGTTTGTTAATCTCAGGAGGGAAATTTTTACTTTTCGCTCTTTAAGGGGGGCCTGTATAAGTCAAACCCTTAACTTTTTAGAGGTAAAATCAAAAAATGTCACTTTTTTTTTTAGTATTCTAATTATTATTACAAAATTTTCTCCTCTACATCATGGTGTGATTTTTGATTGGAATTATTCTGATCCGGAGCCGGAGCCGGACCGGAGCCGCGAGTTTCGAGCCGGAGCCAGTTTGGCAGAATAAGTAAATAAAATGCTTGGTCCGGAATAGTTTAGAAATTTTAAAATAAATTCTGCCCAATTTGTCGGAACATAGCAATTTTGAAATGCACTGTAGTAGGTGTTCGGAGCCCAAGCCCGCGCAGCCGGGAGCCCGGACCGGACATGCCTGGAGCCGAAGTTGTAGCGGCAAGCCGAAATTAACATTTTTATCACTAATTTTTTTGTTGCAAGAAGGTTTTAGTGGAGGTCGCAGCTGAACAATTTTGAAATTCAGAGCCGGAGCCGGAGCCCGGAGCCGAGCCGGAGCTGAGCCGGATGCTATACACATTTCGTCATGCAAAATTTTTCCAAGTGAAATTGGTGTTACTGCCCAAAAGTCGCCGCCTGAACAACTCTTTAAAATGCATCCACAGCCAGAATCCAGAGCCGGAGCCGGACCGGCGAGCGGACTCCGTAGACGGAGCCGGCGGAAAAATACTACCATTATATCAATAAATTAATTTTTGTTAAATTCTTTGTGAGAGTAAAAATTAATATGCTTAGAAGTCTTAGATAAAAAAATTTAAAATTGAGCCGCAGCCGGAAGGCCGGACCGGGCCGAGTGCGAGCTCGAGCCTGCAGCCCGGAGCCGGCGCCGAAGGCAAAGTATAGTCGCGCTCCAAGATTCCTTTTCTAAGTGACAACAATTTGTTTTTTCGACTGAACCAATTTCCAATTTAGTAAGAGCCGACGTTCCAGATCCCGGACCCGAGGCAGATCCCGGAGCCAAGCCCGGAGCCCGGACGCCGAGTCAAATATAATTATTAAAAATTTTTTTGATGTGAAACATGATTGCAAGAAGTTCGGATCTGAGCAATTGTGAATTTAGCCGGAGCCGGAGTGGAGCCGGAGCCGGAGCCCGGAGCCCGGAGCCGGAGCCGAAGCAGAGCCAGAAGTTATAATTTTTTTAAAGACACTTTTTTGCATTAACAAAAATTTTTCCAGGACAGTTGGAGCCTTCTTAGCAATGTGAATATACGCTGAACCTTACTTGAACTTCTGAAGTTAATTGATATTAAGTTCAATTTAAGATTTACCTGTAAGATTTTTTTGCAGTGAAAATAGATGTGTTACATTGATTGCACGAAACATAGTGAGTTCAATTTGTACACATTCAAGTTTGATCAAAGGCATACTCGGATACTCCATTACTATCAAAACGTAAATTCAGTTATTTGAAATTTCTCGTTTCAAATAACATTAACAAAACATTAAAATACTGCTTTATTTCTAACTTTGAACTTCTACCTTTTTTTTATGCCTGTTCAGGTTGCTGTCATATTTCATGAGCAAAGTTTTCTCGTGCACAGGAAAAAAAATTTACATCAAAAACCACAATTCTATTAATCAAAGTCCCAATGGTGAATTGTCGTTCCGCAAATTAATTTAGTTTGACCTGATATTATTCCTTAGAAACCTTACATAAATTTATAATGATAATTTTTAAATTAGATTTTTTTTAATCTTTAACAAAATTTCTAAATTTATTATTAATAAAAATCTGAAATAGGAAGGAACTACTTCATATCGCGTAGAACATATTGATATGTGGTCGATTGATTTAATTTTCATCAAACTACTTCGTACAATATACTTTACATTGCATATGATATACTTTACATTGAAACGTAATGCTATGAATTTG
>JABUQX010046158.1:52500-69803 GCA_015478945.1 Trachelipus rathkii | reverse complement strand
CTAGATTTTTTATTTGTCGTACCGAACATTGGGACTTAGATGTCGTCCTCCACGGTAACTAAAAACAACATATGCCAAAATTTTTTATCATCCTGGGGAAAACGATCCACTCGCTGCGTCACACTCCACTTCACTATACGCTCCTCACTTATCATGATAAATACTCTTTACCAATGTTCCCTTATCAATACCTAACCATCGCTATCTTTTTAATCCATACATAGTCCAGATAACTAAATTAAAGATTTCGTCAGCGCGCGATATTTCTTTGCCTCAACCTACCTATATCACACATACCATCGGGTCCGTGGAGATCTATACAACACAAGAACTGAAGGCGCGGAGTCTGCCTACGTTGTCGACAATAGTTCTTTGTTCCATCTGCTATATATGAGTAAAAAACGTTTGACTCTTAATGAGACCAAATTGAAACAGCTCTTCTACTCATTTCATTGCTCGCATGTTCTTATTGATAAAATTTTCACATGACTTTTACCTTGCTTTTTCTAATTTCTACTACGAACACAGTAAAACCAGATATTACGCACCTCACGTCCTCACCTAAAATGTAGAGCAACCTAAACCCACAGCTACAAACAGTTCTATATTTCACACTCCGCCCGCTACGCACCGCACCGAGCACCCGCACCCGCCCCCCGCACCCACCCGCACCCGCACCGCACCGCACCCGGTCATCCTATTTAATTTCAAATATAATATTTCAAGCTATCCACGTATATGCTAAATTATATCTACTTCCAAAAAATTATCCCTAGATAAAATTTATTGCCCCGCTCCGCTCCGGCTTCTCCGGCTCTCCAACTCCGCTATGGTCCCGACCCGTTCCCCCTTTGATTCCACCGGTGTTACCGGCTGCCAGCCTTTCCAAATTGTTTAGCATCCACAGCTTTTCACTCTTACTGTGCAACTGCCACAATCAATTGATCTTTCACCACGCTCCTGTGCTCACCGCCCGTCCGGCTCCAGGCTCGACTCCCCGACTGTTCCACTTTCACAATAGATCATCCTTACAAACCTTCCCTCTACCAGAAGACATCATTTTCACCTGCCTTACTGCAATCTTCCACAATCTTCTTTAAAAAAAATATATATTACTTACTTTTCAGTCCGAAAGCTCCCTATACTCCCAGCTCGACCCTCAGCTTCTCGCTTTTGCCTCTTACGTACTCTGGACACTGGCCTGTCTGGCTCTGCCTACTCTGGCTCCGCTCCTTTTCTCACAAACATTGTTTCATCCTCTCCACTATCCTGTCTATATTACTCTCCCCACTATCTACCACCATATACTAAATTCTTTGAACACAAACATAACTTTCCATGATCTCAATCAATCAAGGCTCAAATCACGCGCTCCCAGATCTCGACACCAAGCTATCAATACCTCCACTGACTCGACTATATCTCCCTATTTCAGAAGAGACATACAACGCTCAATCTCCTCTCTAAAAGACTATAAATCATCTCGCCATATATAAACAACTTATCTATAAAATTACATAATACTACATTCTTGCAGCACACCACCAGCTCCGTACCTACCTCTTACATTTCTCCAAAGTTAAGAGACATCCAAACATTAGATCACAATTCATAACATAAGACAAAAATAACACAATTCATCGTAATTAAAACATATGCTCTCAGATCACGGCCCCAGCTCCGGAATCTTGCTCCACTCAGACTCTCCGGCCTTCTGTGCTCCGGCTCCGACTTTTCCATTCTCCAGAATCAGTTCAGACACCACTTCTCCAGAAGATTATTATCCTACCAATATAACCAATTTACATAAATAAATCATAACCCAAATCACTCAACTGCTGCCTCTGGCTCGCAGACTCCATCCCTCCCGCCCCGGCCCGACCGCCTCCACTGGGATCCTAACAAATATTCAAACTTTGTTCACCGCCTAACATGACCAAAATTACGTATTTCCCACCTTGCATAAAATCAAATCTACACAAATTGATTATTCAATCTCTCCGGACATCCTCCAGGACTCCGGCTCCACCTCCTGCTCCCCGCCTATTCTATTTGCCTTCGATCCCCGGCTTTACCACGTCCACACCTCCAACTCCTCCCCGAAACTCTCATACCCCGTTCCATTCAATAAAAGTCCAGCAATAGACATCCTTTTGCTAATAATGCTTATTCATTTTATTACACTGTGCAAAAACAATTTCTTAGCTTAATAAAAATTAACTGTTTATATTATGATTATCGTATCAATCCGCTCTGCTTCTTTCTCCTTCACCACGCTTCTGACTCCTACTTAGCCCTCCGGCTCCGGCTCCTAACCTCCTGCTTCAGTCTCCTCTCAAACATACTTGTTCAGCCCTCCACTTCGCATGCATTTAATCACCCGTGGCCCAAAACATTTACTTCTTAAATCTAAAATTGTTTATTCCTCTCACTTCTTACGCTTCCGATTCTACCGGCCTTCCGCGTCTACGCCCCAGCTACCCGACTCTAGACTACAATTATCATGAATTTGTAGTAATATTAGCCTTGATCTTAGGTATTGTCTGCGACAAGAGGAAGAATTTACATATATATATTAAAATGTATTAGAACCTAGCAAACGATTCCTGAAAAAGTTATAGAAAGTTGCAATTTCCTCCGATAATACCTGTAACATTATAATTTCTACTATAGGTTTGGACTACCTCCCAAATATAAAAACCTGAGTATACTTATTTTAAAAAACAACCCCTTATTCCGTTTGCAATTTTTTGAAACAAAAACTACACCAGATGGAAGAGAGGATAATTTATATTAAAGATCTTCAAATCACCAATAAAAATAAACGATGTAAATAAAACGAAACTTGAAAGGAAACACTTTCCTGAAATTACCCTTAGAATAGAAAGTCGAGTTGATACCGACAGTTAGTATATCGCCATGCGTTGCATTAGGTACAGGGCTCCCACTTAAGTGATTTAAACCAAAAATATGAAAAGGTAAAGAGCCAGCTTGATTTTTTTTTCATCGAGTTCTTTCTCGATGAAAAATATTGGGAATATAGTGATTAAAGACCATTTATTATTCGTACGAAAAATGATCCACTTACAACGATCATACTGACTACGCCTAATTTACTCGCAAAAAGCCTTGACCCAAGAGTAACAGAACTATTCGAATTGATAACCAATATTTTAACTAGCATCTCAAGAATCATACACTTACAGGATTCCAGACAAATAGCACACAATAATACTAGATCTATGCATATGAATCCCTGGTCAGATGTTTATTTGCCCATAAAGTAAATAATGAAATTAAGGTAATATGATATCTAATATATATGAAATGTTTTATTTTATTATTAACGTAAAGGCCAAAAAAATTATAATACTGCTGTCTATTTACTCCCAACATGCAGTGTTACCCACTCATGAGCGAACCTATTTAATTTGAAGATAAGCTACTTTCTCATAAACTAAGACATTCACAGATATTTCAATAGAATTAAAGTCAACTATCGGGAAAATATAAGCACTTAAAGCATATTTACGTACTCGCGAGGCCCTATTTTTTCGTTTAATCGTAAATTCTGAAGAACACTCCCATAGCTTCATACCTAAGGATTACTATACTATCAAATTAAACTATCTGCGACTGAAAATCGAATACAATGTTATAAATCTAGCCGGAGGCATAGAATTAAAGATTCTACTACGTTCATTTTACTTTTTTATAATTCATCGTTCTGAGACCACAATCACCTCATACAATACGTACTAATTATATATATAAGTAAATTGCACACATTCTTGAGTCTCATTTTAGATCATTTAGATCTACAAATCACTATCACCAGGATTAAGACCTTTACAAGTCTGCATAATAGAGAAATAAATTGCTTACAAATTTCTCGGAAGTTGCTTGGCACGTATCATTTATTATGTAAGTTACTGAGATGGTTCATGAAAAGTTAGAGATATTTTTTCTGATGTCACCGACTAACGACACAAAAAAAACGTCTTAAGACTTATGTTCCTTCATACCTATCATCTACACATTCCCAAAAATATTCTGGAGCGCAAAAAACAAGCACTTTCCCATGAAGATATACTATTTTTATTTGCACTTAATAAATACATTAATATCTTAACAATTAAGAGTTCTAAATTGATTTATTAATAGTAGCACTTTTAAAAACTTACACGAATGAGGTGCATGTACGTCGATCTGATGAGCCGGTTTCCTGTTTTGGGGGTGTTAAGATAGTAATAGCGTTAAATCTTACTTATGAAAATAACGTTAGATTATTTTCCTTTAACATCAAACAAAAATCTCAGGAATAATACAAGAAAAAGAAATCTTCTTTAGTAACTATATTAACTCATTACCAAAATAACTTTTGATTATGCCATCTATGGGCAGATCTTTCAGTCCTGCACTCACTGTAATAATATATTTATAATATTACTAAAAACATAATTACATATGAAGCTATTTATTACTCAAGGATATACATATAGTATATATATATTAAAGTAGTCACTGAATAGTATATATACGAAACTTAATTATCCTATAAATAAAATATTATTATCCATAGTTCACACCGACATCTAAGTGCTTTTTACGAACTATAACCAGATAAAGACTTGTAAATATATAATCCTTACTGTATATCATATAACATTATTATTCCAAAACTATAACTGGAATAATATATAATAATATAACTAAGTAATAATAATATAATTGTATATATATATCATCTTATTTTTCTTATATCTAATAAAAACAATTAATATAGTACCGTAATAATTTTATTTATATCAATAATATATAATAATATACATATTAATATAGTAAGTTATTCATCATAGATCATGCCTTTAATCTAGTCCCTTGTAGGTTCTGACATTCCCCACGGGAGCTATTATTAAGAAAAGCTCAAATGGTGTGAAAAAATTTTACCTTAATTTTTATTAAATATTCTATTTTCAAAGTTAAATTATTTAAATGATTTGATCTTTTCCCATTATTAATAGTATTATTACCTTAAATGCAACCATAGTCCAATCTCATTGATTTGACTTAATCTTTTAAGCGTAGGGGCTCACGAATTAACTGATTGTATTTCTGCACACTTAAACAACCTTGATATTACCCACTATTTAAAAGAGAGACTTCATTGATATCCACATATTGATTTATATTGACGTGAAAAGCCATATAATGTGAATTTAGATGGATCATTTTTGATATAGCAAGATATCATATACGCTTTTCTTGTGAAAAGTACATTTATTAGCGAGACAAGACATTAATAATTTTTTATAGCAGTTTTGTTTCAGTGTGAGCTCAAAAATTCGACCATTGTTTCGATTACCGACAAAAAAAACGTCACATATACTAGAGCCTAAACTTAGAGATTCTTACCTTCTCAGGTAGCAAGAACTTAGGATACGGTTCTACTCTTTTTTAAACTACATTAATAAGCGATGTATCAAGAAGTGTCGGAATTCTTATACGAAGTAGGAGATTGAAAGTTTTCATCTCTACACGATTAATTTTATTCCAGTTGTATTGGTATTCAGGCATATTGTGTCTATGAATTATAGGCCTGGCCACAATTGGAAAAAACGAAAAGGGTGATTAGTATCAAGACTGATTGCAGACAAGCTTGTATGTTTGATACCCTAGACATGAGTTTTATTATAAAGTGGGGTGCCTGTCCGATACCGTTTTGCAAGAAACCTGACTGACCCAACTATTTGTTGTTAAATAATACATGATAAAACATGTGATTTATAGATGTTTTTACTTGTAATATTCACAGTATCGGTAACGGAGAGATACGGGGTATATATTTTATTGATTTATTTAGTACAGATTAATCGATCTGTCTAATTCGTTTAGTGTTAAGATAGCAATATTAATCTCACTTTGTGTTTTTGTAAAATTCCTCAAGCTAAAAAGAGCTTTTACGCATTATTTTCTCCGCACTTCTATTCTCGAGATTCGTGACATACCATATATATAGCTAAAAGTTAATACGATAATTTAGTTGATTTGGAATTAATTTTGCAGATTATGTCCAGTTTAAACTTGCTGACAAAATTTACTAAATCTATATATATCTTTAAAAATGATCTCTGCATTCTCAGACATATCATAACTTAATTCATTTTTCTTTATACTTTAAATAAACATATAAGTGAATTATCATACACCTATATATATATATATATATATATAAGTTAAGTACTAAGTAATTTCTCCTAGAAATTTTATTATTATACTTATATCATATATAGTTTTATTGCTTTAAAAGTACAATACTACATAATGATGTAATTATTATTTAGTAATATCTAATATAATTAATATATTATTAGTGAAGAGAAAATCTTACTGAGTCAAGAAAAATTGACGAAACGTCTACGCACGTTATGAAGAAATATCCGTTTTTCCCGAAGAATTTAGAGTTCTAACCTACGAGTGAGAGCGCGTGGTTGAAATTATCATCCAACAACAAATTATTTCTTTCATCGCCCTGAATTTTGTAAACTTTCATAACGTCTAATATTTGAATATCTCTCTCCTGCCATCTCTCTCTCTCTCTCACTCTCCAAATATACTATAAATATATAAACTAATAATTTATTTATAAGGATTATTTATTATATCAAAAATATAATATAATATAATATAAAAGCTAATATATATATAAATTATACTGAGTATAAGTATAATACTATATAATATACTGAAACTATTATCTCAAGTATAATTTCACTGTGATGTACAAATATAATATATTTTTAGTTTAATGTTAATCTCAAAAAATAAATCTTTTAATAGATTAGCATACTAAAATTGATATTCATATATATATATTTTACTCACATAAAACTATATCTATAGGTAATCATATCATAAATATAATAGATATACTTTATCCTTAATATTCATCACTATATATATTTAAATTTAACTAATATAACATTAAAGGATACATGAAAGAATAGTACAATTGCATTATTTCCCGAGAACCCCAATTTTTGTAGTTAGATATATCTAAGTATTTTTATACGAAAAAAAATCTACTGCTAACCTATTACTTCCAAAAACTAAGACCCCATACAGACTTCATTGATATCACTATTTTAATCTACTAAACATAGATAGTATTGAATTTAATATAGATATATTGTTTGTTTATAAAATTAATACAGAGTCCGTGATAAGCTATTGACTCACAAAGTTATTAGTAGATCTCGATCAGCATCTTAACATAATATGCGTAGTAGACCAAATAAAATAATAAAATAATATGCTCAGTGCCTAAAGCCTACCCTCGTAAAATAAAGGACGACTACCAACATACTCAAGGTAAAGGCATATCTATTATATATATTTGTTTGTTTAGCTATTATATAAATAACACTATATATATATTTAGTAGTAAAGTTATAAATTCGTAAATATAATACAGAAATAGTATACTTATAAGCTATAATTTTCCGGAGTAAGTTATTCTACAAATAATATTTACTTTATATTTAGTATGAGTATATAGATATGATATTATACTATATATATTTAGTATTATTTTTTTTATACATATATATATAGAGAAAAAATATACTTAAGCATTAAAAATTATTTCCATAATAACTTAGGTACACCATAAAGAGAAATAAGGAAACACTATTATTATATTATAATATATATATTAATTATTTATATAGCATAACTATTATTATTATTATACTAATATAAATAATCATTTATAAGTATTTTCATAATAATTAATATATGCACTAAAGTATCCGGTATAGTCATCTATATAAATAATTATACTAATAAATTATATATATATGATATATTTAATATACATATAAGTAATTTATCGTATATAGATAGACAATAATAATATACTACTCTAATACTATATATAATCATACTACTAATTTACTCCATAATAATAACGTATAGTAAACACTATATCACTTAACTCTTCCCGATCGCACCCCATGCGAGGCGTAAATTTTTTTTTTTTAGGTTTTGTGTAATAAACATTAAAAAATTAATTCTAAATATTATATTCTATGTGACAGTTCTCCGCCACGAGAATTTTCGGTAAAATATTTTTGTGAGCAATTGGATTAACTCGACTCTCATCGTCTTCTCTCTCTCTTCTCTCTTAATATAAGTATATACTATTACCTATATTTTCTAGTACCGACATAAAATAATATAATATAATCTAACTGACAACACGTATAACCTAATATAGATCATTGGACCCATACAGGATCATTCAATGATATATATACTATAAATATAGTTATATATAATTTTTATATAATATAAATTACCTAATTTAAAGTGATAGATGTTAGATAGATTGTATATATTTTTCTACGATTATAGAGTATCCTATATTAAAATTATAGATAAGTATAGGTAATAATATAAAAAATATCTAATTATAGTATTATTATTATACGTATAGACAATATATAAAATATGTGAAATATTTATTTTGTGAAAGTCGTTAATATTATATACCAAATAACTTCCTGGTTATTAATAGCACATAGCAGTAACTTACTACAATTAATATCACTTAATATATATTTTGATTACTTAATAGAATAATTTTAAGATTATTCGGTACCAGTATAAATTAAGTAGCCTAGATATATATTATTACTAATCAGAAGTTATATATCGTTATAAATATATACATAAAGTATAATAAAAATTATTATATATTCTACAGTTATAACTCATATGCATATCACATAAAAGAGTTTGGTTATTTATAGAAGATAATTGTTTTTCAAATACAATAAATACATAAAATATGTAACATGAAATATAACCTTAATAACTTACTCTTACTAAAAACCCGCCAATTTAACTTATACTTAGTATATACGTAACTATATAACCTAAATAATATATATACTATATACATTAGATAGTTTTAACGTTTTCTATATATATATTAGATATATCAAATTATTATGAAATTTATATTACTATATTTATTTTATTATAATATAATATATATATTATATATATAAATAATAATATACATATATATAATAATAATAGTATATATAGTATCTCTAAAAATATATGTATCGATATATATATATATATAATTTCAATAGGTATAAAATAGTTATTCAGGTTATATATATATATATAATATATATATACCGATAATTATATTTATATATATAGATATATTATTATAAATATATATATATAAGTATTTAGTATTTTATATTAAAATATTGATTTTATCTTAAATACTTAATAATTATATTCTAATTGATCACGAAAAATATAATAATATAAATAATCTTAACTATTCTATTATACATTAACAGTACAAAATCAGATATTTATTATACATAGATATAGATAACCCAAACATTATAAAAAATAAAAATAGTAGTTAAATTTGAATATGTAGACAAAACTTCTCTATTACTACTATTCGTGAATCCTAAGAATAATTGTATTTATAATAGTAATTATAATTTAATCATAGTTATATTTCACTATAATGTGGTAATTGATCTGAGTATAATAAATATCATATTTATCATGAGGTATATCCGGATAAATATCAAATAAGATATATATATATATGTGGAACGACAATAAAATATATAATATAATCTTAACTCGATACTAATAACCTTAATTAACATCCTAAATAATAGCTTATTTGAGAAAATATATATTTAACATGTATATATAACCGATACTCACTATAACATAATATCTATATTTTTAAACTATATAAACATTATAATAATGATTTCATGAAGAGTATAATTAAGCTGATATTCCGGATATTCACACCAAATATTTTATACAGTTTACTCACGACATTACATATCATAGTAATTTATTTTATTACTAGTTGAGTAAAGTATAGTAACTATAATAAATAATAAATATATATATATATTATTTATACATAATGTACTATTTTAATTATTACTTTGACAGAATTTCAAATTGCTCCTGACCTTTATCCAATAATAAAAAATAAGATACTTACGGCACGCCCAATATCTAGGCTCCATATTATATTTTCATATTTAATATAAACTATTAGAAATAATATATATATATATATATATAAAAATACTATAGTATTTAATTATGATAAATATGTATATAATCAGATTTTCAAAATATTATAATATGCGCTTAGGAAATCTATAACCAATTAAACTATAATTATATACACTGACTGAGACTATTATATTCACCTGAACATTTTAGATATAATACACGTAGGCTGAAATATCCTAAATAAGAACCCTTTTCCATATTGCTCACTTACAGCATACCACAAAATAAGGCAACATCAGTATACATTCTTTAGTCCCACTAATATTCACGACTTTATATATATACTAATATCTAAACTTTATTGACCCCAATCCATCCAAAACACTATACAATATACTATTATACATGACATATCTATCGCTAAATCACATATTTTAATTATACTAACTTACAAAAACAACATAATCGAACGTAAATGCATGTTCACATTTTTATCAATAGTGAATAAAAAAAGCTAAAAATGTATGGAGCTAATAGCCTACTACCTTCATCTTCAAGTTTAAATTTAACATAAATCAATAAGGTATAATATCTATCCAGTTCACTATGACGATCATATACTACATAATTTATTTATTTATTTAATTGTTCCGTAATACAACAAATGCATAATCTAATTATACCTCAGAGTCCTGACTCATCGGTGACTACCATAACTATGACTACTATATATATATACTGACTACTATATATGCATTTCCACAGATTTTGATTACTTATTTTTGGCGCTTTCGAAAAGTTTGCAGCTATTGCAGGTTAAGTTCATTAAAAATTTTACGCAAAAAACCTAAAAATTCCAAAAAAAATAAGAAAAATTCTTATTTTTTTGGACCTCGATGCCATGCTATTCCTCTCCTCCCCATACTACTCGTGGCTAGTAAAGGAACTCTCGAGATCTGCCGAGTACCGATTGATTAAGTTTAATTGATCAAAAGATTGAAAAAGACTGGCTTCTAAATAGCTAAATGATTACTTTTTGTTAGATGTTAGATAGTAATCTTTGGCTTGATATAGCCACATAAAGAACGAAATTAGAGCTTTAAGTTGCACCTAGTTGAGACGAAGGTAGCAGTTGATGAGGAGAAAAAGAGGAAAGCTTGAAATGAGAGAAAAGATAAAATTATGGACGACTAGTAGAAAGCATGATTTCCCGAGAAGAAAGTATACCAAGCCAGATATAATTGAGAAAGCGGAGGATAAGTGACATAAATCGGAGCATAGCAATATAAAAGTTTTCCAACATGTCGGTGAAGCACACAGGAAGCAAATTTGAAGCAAAATTATCTTTCTAAGCCGCAGCTCAATAAATAGCTTCTCTAAAATAATTAGCCCAAGCAGAAGGAATGACCAGCCAATGTTAGACAAGGCAGATCAAAGAATGAATGCAGTCTAATGACAGGCAATGAAGAAGTGCACACTAAACATTATGCTTACGTAAACCCTAAAAAAGTATTTATAAGATGCTAACAAGAAAATCCTGGAGAAAAAGGGCAGTATTGTGTATCTTTAATGAACGATGAGAGAGGTCTGGAATACCGGCCCCGAAAAGAAGTACTTGGCTCGACGTCATAGGGAATGCATACCTAATTGAAGACTAACTTCTTTTATATTCGCGATTAGCGATCGGCTCACCGAGTAATAAAAAGACTCCTTTTTCTCTCCAAAAAACATTGCCATCACGCAGGTTACTTCTCAACAAACTCTCAAAACCAAGCGCAAGTTCCGGATCTATCCAATGCTCATCTTTCGAACTATTACCTAGAACTCACGTTCGAATAAATTATTTGGCTAAAGTCCTCTCGCGTTGAGAGACAGAATTAAGTCAACGATCAGTAAGAAAATCAACAATATCTTGTGATATTCGTAAAAACCACGCTGACAGGGCAGGACCTTCTGAATTTGACGGTGTTCCGTCATAAAATGGGAAAAGACACATCGAGCCTAATGCGAATACAAACTACAATGGTCACTTGTGCCATAATTTTATTCCTGCGTAATACTGGGATCCAAACAACACAAATCGCTAAGTTTATTAATACTCATAACGCATCATATTACACGGGAAAGTTGGATCGACCATTGAGAGTTGCCGAAAAAGGGTCACTTATCGAAAGACGCTTCTTAATAAGAATCATCTCTCGCTTTAATGTGAATTTCTTCCGGATTTTATAGAATATTATAGCCGAAAGTGGGAGGAATACTGCTATCGTAACTATAAAGCGAAAAATATCACGTCACCAAGAACCATGATAACGAAGATGCATAGGGCCTAGTCAATATTTGTTGTTGCACGATTAATTTATTAACTAAAAAGCACAGGTATCAATTGCGAGTGCTCTATGAAGAGCATCTCATCGGAAAATGGTCACATATCTGCTAAATGATTCGTCACCCTATACAGGTAGAGACCTATTAAAAGTTTATCGAGAAAGTCACATACTACTTGAAATTAAATGAAATCTAACATGAATGGAATATTTTTAGCGTGCGAATGACCAAAATAGAATCGACCACATATTACTAAATATTTCTATAATACCATATTATATAAATTTGTTAATTATATAAAACAACATAAGAAATACTCATATATACAGTGCACCGCCTTGCCACCTTACATATAATTGACAATACAGAAAAGATAAGACATCAAAGAGTCAAATCAATATAATCCAAAAAGCAAAAGTATAAAAGTATTGTAATTGATATAGTACTATGATTTTAACTTTTGCCATGTTAATACTACATATATAAATACGATATAATACTATAGTATACTAATATAAGAAGTATCACGCGATCGTAATTAATCTGTAAGTATTCAAAGTTAAATATTGAATTATAAACATATAACATTACTAATAGACTAAACTAATTAAACATAATTATCTTATATTATTAATATAGATTACGATAGAATCAGGAAGACCTTTGTAATATCAGAGTGGCAATACAGAACCAAAAAACCATAGCAGCAAATGAACAACTAAAACAACACATGCAAATTGATGCAAACTGGGGTAAAAAACTATTCCCATAGAAACAATTAAGTAATTGGAAGGGTTATAATGTATAAAGATGACAAGAAAAGACGATCGTAGTAAGCAAGCGAGTCTTAGAGCTGTACTCATTCTGTTACAGGTGTTATCAGAAAAGGACTTATTATAGCCCGTGATTTATGTCGATAGCACCTTTCCTTACTTATAACAGTAAACAGTTAAGCTAAAGAGATATTTCAATAATCTGGAAAATTTAAGGCAAAAGAGAAAGACGGCAAGGAGTATCCAGTAGGTCAAGCAGTCCGTAGGTTTTCAATAGTAAAGAAGAAAGTAGCCATATTTTCGAAATAAGGATGAAAGAACCGTCAAATTTGAAGACACTTTAGTTGTAGGTACGGATAATAAAGATATCGACGCAATGAAATTACGCACAAAAAACTTGCCAATAACATTTGGCGAAAGGTAATAACCAAGCAAATGGATTATCCATCGCAGTACCGAAATTATAATGATAAGAATACCAGTTGTAAATAAATAATAAAGTGAGTCAGATACGACAAAAAGGATTATAGTATAGTAACGAGCACTAAAGAAAGGCACTAACCAACTAAGGACACACAACACAAACAAACCATGACGAAAATTATAAACGCCAGACGACAAACCAGAGAAAAGTAGTCCACAATTCGCAAAACGTCAAGAAGATCACACCCACAAATAAATTTACTTGAGTTAGAACAAGGACACGCAGCAGTGCCGCCAGAGGTCGTGATATGATATGATTGATATTGCGTAATATAACGAAAGATGAAGCATGATACCCAACCGTACCAGCCAATCTTCGCGTGAAGAAGGTTACTAAGATGTTCCACGCGTCAGCACCGATAGGGCAAGGAGCTAAGAAAACTCAGAAAAGAATTATTGTATCCCTAAAATTGACGAGGCAGTGCTGAGAGGTATGAAATTCGGGGACTGTAAAGAAAAAAAATGCATAATGAAAGTTAGAAACTGCAACGAAATAAAAGGAATAAATACATGTTAGCCTGGGAGGCAGAAAGCAAGACGAATAGAAGCAACGGAAAAGAAAGAAGTTATTTAGAGACGATAGACCATAAAACTTGAAAGTGACTCCTCTGGGAAGGAAAGCCCAAAAACAGAATCAAAACCAAGGTCAGATTCTTCTCCTAAAGTAAAGAGTCCCGTTAAACCAACGCCATGAACCGGAACGGAAAAAAAACACACGACATAAATGTAAATTAGACATGAGAAATAGAACAAACCATTCCACAAATAATATATACTCCAAATAATAAACTCAAATTGAAGATGCAATATGAAGAAAGAAATACAAAATTGACAAATGATGAAACCGTGACTCCCAGTATCCAGCGTTGGATTCGGTACACAGTAGAAAAAAACTACTAGATGCTTGTTCATGAGTTTACAGAAGCTTGCAAGAAACAACTCATTAGAGACACAAGGAGAGCAAATAGCCAAAAGCTAAACAAAAAGATACGAAAATTGAAAACCTTGGAGAGTCCCAAAATTATGACATCATTCGTGTAAGCACCTATTATTGTCATATATAGCATATTTATATAAACAGCAAATTAAACCCACTTACTTGAGTATATCAGACATGCTACTCTACAGGATTGTGAAACGTGTGCAGCTAGACAATATCGAAGAGCGTGACCATACGACATTTCGAATTAGATATTATGAAGCAAGACATAAAATCTTCAGGCTAAACTTGCTAGTCTTAACACATAAAACAATAAAGAAATAATCTAGATAACTATGAAACTCTTATTTTTAGAGATAATTTAATATATGATATACCAACAAAGAATGAACACGTACAGACACTATTCTGACATAACTAGGAGACAGAACATGACTGTGAGGAGCGTCTATATATAGACGAAAGAGTTGGAAAGGAACATAAAGTGTTTATGAGTTCTTTAAAGAACGGGACATAAATCTCTATAGCGAATGATGTCAAATGCAAGATTATGCCTGATCAATATCGAGAATATAGAATAAAGGAGTTCGAGCAGGATTGATTCCAAAAATAGTAAGACCTTTAACGAGATGGAGTATAGGAGCTATAAAGAGAGATGCTAAGTCTGAGAAACGTTGCTGTATGCATAAAGAGAATAGTGTCATTAGTATGAGCAAGATAACAATATAGTACAAATGTTTACTGGAAGCTCTAGACCAGATATTGGGATCATTGTGACAGAATCACGAGTGGAGCATGAATGAGGCAAAGTAGTCGATTCTCGTATCACCTACTTCTATTCATCGAGAAGGACCCGTATAATATCACACCACAATGTAGGAACAGAGTGTGTCATTAGGCAGCAAAAAAGCGAGCACAGTTACACTCACACTAGATGACATCTTGTAGAATATCCATTCAAGACCGTGCTCGGCACATTAGTATTATTAAGTTATAGCTAAGAGTCAAATATGTAAGAGTGATTTTCTCATTTTATTTGAACATTCTCTCAACAACTAATAACGGTCCAGTATTATTGTGAGAAAGTGACTCATTTCATATAGAAGTACTAGTCATCGTAAATATTTTATTAGTAGGTCCCATTTCAGCCTACATACATCAATACCGGTATAAGTGGACTATAATTCATAAGTACGTGTTTATGACATACTCTATATTTGAATAGGTAATGCATGACGTAACTAGTGATACTTCCAGTAATGAGCATGAATCCCTTAAAGAGGATTACGCCTCAGAATAGGTGATTGATAAAATGAGCTTAGTAATACTAATATTCTATGTATTGGACATGAGAGGGTCCATAGAGATTTACTAAACGACTCATGTTACCGCCTATATAATTTACATCAAGATCATGAATGAGAGATACGTAACTAAAATGCTTAACAATAATAGCAATAATTCTCAAGTTTTCTTATCATTACCAATGAAGCCCAGAGTATACCTTTTACTGAATATACAGTATATTTAACGAGTACGCTGAAGCGTATATGTGACTGAAAAAGAAGGTGCGTATAACTGAATATCATAAGTCTACGGAATTAATATTATATATTATATTATGATATAAGTGAGCTATTACAAATTTCTGAACCAATTATATTATTTGCAACTTAAGGTGAGGCTTCTCACAAGACTCCACAGTATATGATATCTATCACCTTTCGAAATACTTTATGTTATTATTATGGCGAGGACTAGTTGACTAGGAATATATAAGTCTCTATGTCAATAATACTTCATGAAAGTATGGTAGTTGATGTGATTATATAAACCTCTGTATTGACGGTGACAAGTAATAATATATATATATATATATACCATTATGTATTTGGATATTTTTTTTTTTAATTACCAATTAATAATAGTACTATTTTTTTTAAATGAATAAATACGTGAGTTAAAAGTAAATTGTCAGATTAGAGAGCCTAAAGCATAATGTCCACAAGTTTTATACATAAATTGATGAATATGGGATATATATTGAGCGATGTAATGCTCCACCATGGGACGTCACTTCAATAAAAGTATAACCCAATATATGAAGTGGAGAAGAAAAAGAAGGTGGTAGATGAAAGATAAAACATGATTTTGTACAAATACGGTACCATATAGATGTCCAGAATATTAGTAGTAAAAGTTGAAGACGAGGAAAATGGCAAGATGATGAAAGAATAATATTAGGAAAAGATGTTACTGATATTATGTATAACATAATGCGCAAAAGTCCCATATATCTAATATCAAGATAATTGTGATTTAGAGGTAGCGTAAGGATTATTGATTAAGTAGTAGATCTTCACAAATTAAGAGAACTTGAGTAAGAGAAGTATAGATGTTTATATATATATATAATTATATATTATAGTATAATATCTATACTAAAGTAATGAGATTATAATACGTAGTAATATCACTTAAGTATATGTCGATATTGATTATTGAACATAAAATATGAGAATAAATTGAATATGGTATGGAGAAGATATTTAATAGTGAATGTAAAAATATATATAGTAGTTATGATTATAAAGCCAATAGTGATATAAGGTTGAAAAAAGGATGAAAGAGGTTATATGTAATTACGTATAAAAAAGATATGCATTATTAGAAATTATGTCGGTTATGGAAAT
>JABUQX010046158.1:40000-47500 GCA_015478945.1 Trachelipus rathkii | reverse complement strand
ATATATATATATGCCTTTGTATATTGTTTGATTTATATGCTCATTTGTTGAATTGTTAAGAAAGCGATGAATAAATTTTCTTATTTTTTTATTATTAACAATTATTTAAATATTTATTGGTCTGTTTTTTTGATTCCGCTAAATATTCCATTTATTGATTTCATTTAATTTTCAAGTAGTTGATTCGAATATTTATTGTTTATTACAGAAGTCATTTAGAGATATGTGCATAGGATTTTGATGAGAATTTTTAGTACATTATACAACAACAAATATTGACCATCAGTTTTAGTATCGGGTACAAAACGGACCCGTCGTCACATCTAACAATCCAGAGATCTTCGGTGCAGAACTTGGTAGGTCACTTTTCTTAATATATTAAAGTGTTTCAACAGGTTGTGGACTTATCAATTGGAGATTGAAGTTTTATTAGATGCAGGACATAGACATCCAGTGTATTGTATTCCGCATATTGTCTATGGGGCCTGGCCAATGGAAAGTAAGTAAGTTCGAAGTGATTGTAGACAAGCTTGTTGTTTAATACCCTGACAGGTAGCAAAAGATTTTTTATGTCGTACGAAAATATTTAGACATCCCTAACCACAAACTTTGGGATACTCCAGAAATACTGCTATTCTATATGAAATCTTTAATGTTTTAGTAATAAAATAGTGATATCATGAAGTCTACATGGGTCCACGTTTTAGGAGTAATAGGTAGAAGAATATTTTTTTTGTCGTACGAAATTATTTAGATATCCCTTTCTCCAATTATATGGATACTCGGGAAATAATGCTATTCCATCTGAAATCATTCATGTTTTATTAAAAAAATAGTAATATCATGAAGTCTGTAGAGGGGCCAAATTTTGGAGTATTAGGCAGCAGTAGATTTTTTTTGTCGAACAAAAATACTTAGATGTAGGTAACTGGAAAATATTTGATACTTCGGAAATGCAGCCCTTCTTTCTGAAAACCGTAATGTTTCAGTAATAAATATTGTGATATCATGTAGTCTGTATGGGTCAAAGTTTTGTAGTAATAGGTAGCAGAATATTTTTTTGTCGTACAAAAATTCTTAGATATCCCTAACTTCAAAATTTCGGAAAATCAGTCAGTAATGCTTTTCCATCTGAAATCCATAAAGTTTTAGTTAAGAATAGCTATATCAGGAAGTCTTTATGGGTAAAAGTTTTGAAGTAATTAGAAGCAGTATATTTTTTGTCTTACGAAAATACTTAGATGTCGGTAACTGTAAAATTTTGGATACTCCGGAAATACTGCTATTCTCTCTGAAATCCTTAATGTTTTAGTTATAAAATTGTGGTATCTTGAATCCTGTATTTTCCAAGTTTTGGAGTAATAGTTAGCGGTAGATTTTTTTGTCGTACGAAAATACTTAGATTTCGGTAACCGAAAGATTTCAGATACTCAGGAAATACTGATATTATGCCTAACATATTTCTTGTTTTAGTAGTAATAAATTAGATACCATAAGGTCTGTATGGGTCTAAGTTTTGGAATGGTAGGTAGCAGTAGATTTTTTTTTTCGTAGTAGAACACTTAAAAATCCCTAACTCAAAAAATTCGGATACTCCTGAAATACTGCTATTCTATTTAAAATCCTTAATGTTTTAGTAATAAAATAATGATATCATGAACTCTCTATGGGGTCCAAGTTTTGGAGTATTAGGTAACAGTAGAATTTTTGTTTTACGAAAATACTTAGATATAGGTAACTGGAAATTTTCTGAAACTTCGGAAATACTGCTATTCTGTCCGATATCTTAAATTCTTTAGTAATAAAATAGTGATATTAGGAAGTCTGTATGGGTACAAGTTTTGGAATAATAGGTAGCAGTAGATTTTTTGTCTTACGAAAATACTTAGATATTCCTAACTTCATAATTTTAGATACTTCGGAAAAATTACAATTCTATCTAACATCCTTAATGGTTTATAAATAAAATATTGATATCATGAAGTCTGTATGGGTCCAAGTTTTGGAGTAATAGGTAGCAGTAGATTTTTTTTGTCGTACGAAAATACTTAGAAATTCCTAACTCCAAAATTTCGAATTCTCCCGGAGAACTGCTATTATATTTGAAATCTTTAATGTTTTACAAATAAAATAGTGATATCATGAAGTCTGTATGGGTCTACGTTTTGGAGTAATAGGTAGCAGTAGGTTTATTTTGTCTTACGAAAATACTTAGTTAAATCTAACTCAAAAATTTTAAATGCTCCGGAAATACTGCTATTTTATTTGAAATCCTTAAAGTTTAATAAATAGTTATAAAATAAATATTATAAAATAGTGATAGGATTAAGTCTGCATGGGTCCAAGTTTTGGAAAAATATTTAGCAGTATATTTTTTTCTCGTACGGAAACAATTAGATATCCCTAACTCAAATATTTTGGATACTCCGGAAATACTGCTATTCTGTTTGAAATCCTTCATGTTTTAGTAATAAAATGATGCTATCATGAAGTCTGCTTGGGTCCAAATTTTGGGATAAAAGGCAGCAATATATTTTTTTTTGTCCTACGAAAATAGTTAGATGTCGGTTACTATAAAATTTGGCATACTCCGGAAATACTGTTATTCTATCTGAAATCCCTAATGTTTTAGTAATAAAATAGTGATATCATGAAGTCTGTATGGGTCTTAGTTTTGGAGTAATAGGTAGCAGTAGATTTTTTTTCGTATAAAAATACTTAGATATATCTAACTACAAAAATTGGGGTTCTCGGGAAATAATGCTATTCCTTCTGTAATCCTTAATGTTATAGTAATAAAATAGTGATATCAGGAAGTCTATATGGGTCCAAGTTTTGTAAAAAAGAGTTTGCATTAGATTTTTTTTGTCGTACGAAAAAACTTACATGCCCGTAGCTGGATAGTTTCAGATGCTCTGGAATTAATGCTTTTTTATTTGAAATCCTTAATGTTTTGGTAATAAAATATTGATATGAAATCTGTATAGGTTCACGTTTTGGAGTAATAGGTAGCAGTAGATTTTTATGTCGTACAAAAATACTTAGATGTCGGTAACTGGAAAATTTCGGAAATACTGCTACTGTGTCTGAAATCCTTATTGTTTTAGTAATAAAATAGTGATATCATGAAGTCTGAATGGGTTCAAGTATTAGAGTATTAGGTAGCATAAGATTTTTATATCGTACGAAAAAACTGGAAAAACTGAAAAGTTTTAAATACTCCGGATATACTGTTATTCTGCATAAACTCCTTACTGTTTTATTAATAAAATAGTGATACCATGAAGCCTGTATGGGTAAAAGTTTTGAGGTAAAAGGTAGCAGTTGATTTTTTTTGTCGTACGAAAATACTTAGATATCCTTAACTCCAATATTTCAGAAACTCCTGAATAATGCTATACCATCTAAAATTCATAATGCTTTAGTAATAAAATAGTGATATCATGAAGTCTTTATGGGTCAAAGTTTTGGAGTAATAGGTGGTAGTAGAATTTTTTTGTCTTACGAAAAAACTTAGATACCTATAACTCAATACTCCGGAATTGATGCAATTTATCTGAAATTCTTATTGTTTTATAAAAAATAGTGATATCATGAAGTCTGTATATGTCCAATTTTGGAATAATATGTAGCAGTAGATTTTTTTATCGTACGAAAGCACTTAGATGTCGGTAACTGGAAAATTTTGGATACTCTGGAAATACTGCTATTCTGTCTGAATTCCTTAATGTTTTAGTAATAAAATAGTGATATCTTGAAGTCTGTATGAGTCCAAGTTTTGGAGTAATAGTTAACAGAAGATTCTTTTTGTAGTACGAAAATACTTAGATATCCTTAACACCAAAATTTTGGTAACTCCGGAAGTAATGCTATTCTATCTGAAATCCTTAATTTTTTAGTAAAAAAATAGATATCATGAAGTCTGTATGGGTCCAGGTTTTGGAGTATCAGGTAGCAGTAGATTTTTTTGTCGTTCGAAATCACTTAGATATCCGTAACTACAAAATTTGGGAAACTCCGGAAATTATGCTATTCTATTTGAAATCCTTAATGTTTTATTAATAAAATAATGATATAATGAAGTCTGTTTGGTCGAAGTTTTAAAGTAATAGGTAACAGTAGATTTTCTTGTCGTACGAAATTACTTAGATATCACTAACTCAAAAATTTCGAAAACTCCGGTAATAATGCTTTTCGATCTGAAATCTGTAATGTCTTAGTTATAAAATAGTTATATCATAAAGTTTGTATGGGTCCAAGTTTTGGAGTAATAGACAGCAGTATATTTTTTGCCTTACGAAAATACTTAGATATTCCTAATTAATTATTTGGGATACTCCGGAAATATTGCTATTCTGTCTGCACGGACTATTTTTTTTTGATTATGTAAATATCTGACAGTCTTTTGGCTCCATGAACCCAGTGAAATAACCTTTGTGAGTAGATTTTTTTTTTCGTACGAAAATACTTAGACATCCCTAACTCCCAAATTTCGGAAACTCCTGAAAAAATGCTTTTCTATTTGAAATCCTTAAGGGGACCCTGTACTTGCCCAACCCTTACTTTTCAGGGTACAAATAAAAAGTTTCCCTTTTTTTTATTACTTTAATTATTAGAAAATTTCCTCCTCTACATCATGGTGTAATTTTTGTTTTCAAAATCCGAAAGGTTTTAAGATGACAGATATTGTATAGGGTTGTCAACTAAAAAAAATTCATTTCCAGGTTCGAATTGCAATTCAACTTTCCAGGATCTTATTATGCTTTCATATTCTCATTTTATAATTAAAATTAAACTCGCTCCCTAATAGCAAACACAACCTAAGATCAGGCTCTTTCTCAAAGCATTAAAATGTAGTCGGAGCCGCAGCCGGAGCCGTAGCCGGAAGCCGGAGACGGTAGCCGAGATAGAGCCGAAAAAACAAATTTTTTTTAAAGAAATTTTTTGCAGTGTGAAAATATATCTGCAAAGATTGAGCTAAACAATTTTGAAAAGGAGCTGAAAAAGCAGAGCCGAGCGGAGCCGGAGCCAGAGTCAGAACCGGAGTGAAAGCAGGGCAGCGGAGCCGGAGCCGGAACTCAAATTATACATTTTTTTAAAGAACTTGTTTTTGCAGGTAAAAATACTTCTGCAAAATCGAAGCTGAATTTTTCTAAATTGAAAACGGAGTCGGAGTCGGAGTCGGAGTTTGGCAATTTTAAACCGGAGCCCGACCAGAGACGGAGCCCGAACAGGAGTCGAGCCGGAGCCGGAGCTTAAAAACAATTTTTTATTTTGCAGGTGAAAAATAATTTTTTCAATTGATATGAACAATTCTGAATAGGAGCCGGAGCCGGAGCCGGAGCCGGAGCTGGAGTCGGAGCCAGAGCCAAAGTATAATTTTTTTTTTTTTAAATTGTTTTTGCAGGTAAAAATACTTCTGCAAAGTCGGAGCTGAACTATTCTGAAATGGAAATGAAGTCTAAACTGGAACCGAGCCGGAACCGTTATACAAGATCCGGAACCGGAACCGGATCTGAAGAGCAAATTTTTTTTCAAAGAATTTTTTTTGCAGATGAAAGTAATTGCACAAAGTTGGAGCAGACTATAAAGAAGCCGGAAGCCGGAAGCCGGAGCCGGAGTAAAGTATAAACACTAAAATTTTTAAAGAAATTGTTTGCAGATAAAAATACTTCTGCAAAGTCGGAGCTGAGCTCTTCTGAAATATGAAATGAAGTCGGAGATAAAGCTGGAGCCGGAGTCGGAGCCGGATGCTGATCTGAGGAACAAATTTTTTTCAAGAAATTTTTTTGTAGATTGAAAGTAATTAAACAAGTTGGAGAAGATGAACAATTTTAAAAAGGAGCCGGAGCCAGAGCCAGAGCCAGAGCCAAAGCCAGAGCCAGAGCACAGAGCCAGAGCCGGAGCCAGAGCCGGGTAGCCGGATAAGAGCCTTAGGTAAAGTATAAATTTTTTTAAAGAAATTGTTTTTGCAGGTAAATACTTCTGTAAAGTTGGAGCTGAACTATTTTGAAATGGAAACAAAGTCGGAGTCGGAGCCTGAGCCTTAGCCATAGCCGGAGGGCCGGAGCCGGAGCTGAAGAACAATTTTTTTGGCAGTTGCAAGTAATTCTTTAAAAGTTGGAGCTAAACAATTTGGAAAAGGAGCTGGAAGCCGGAACCGGAATCGAAGCCGGAACCGAGTCGGAGCCATAGCCGGAGTTGGAGCCGGACCGAGCCGGAGCCGGAGCATAAAAATTTTCTAGGGATAATTAATTTTGAAAAGTAAAAAAACGTTTCTGAAAAATTAAAGTTTCGTTGTATTCTGTCATGTATGCAAAATTTGAGTGCGGTTCGGTGCGTTGCGGTTGCGGTGCGTGCGGTGCGGTGCGGTTTGTCGGTTTGCGGTGCGGTGCGGTCCGTGAATAAAAACTTTTACTGTGGTTTGGTGCTCTCATTTAGGTGAGGTGAGGTGCGTAATATCTTTTACTTTCTGGAAAAAAAAGAAAAAAAATCATTCAAAATCTTTATAGGCGTTTGTCTCAAAGATCACCTTTTTTCCATATCAGCTGACAAAAAAATTTCGCAAAAAAAAAATCGCAGAAGTTTATTGTTTTTGATAATCTCCGAAGCTTATATATTATATTGGCAAAGATTCTCACGAAGTTTTATTCTGATTGAAAAACATGGGTTGGTGTCAGATAAGTTTGAAGTGATGACTTTGAAATTATTTTTTGAAATTTTGAAATTCAAATTGAATATTTGATGTTACCAATATTTTTTTTATTGAATTTTAAAGGCAAATGATTATATCTTTTTGATTACACTTTATTCTAGAACTTTCGTGAAAAAATTATTGAATTATCTTAAAAAATAAAGTTTTTATATGGTTTTACAGTAGGGACGCCCCTAACTAGAACTTGCCCCTCCCCCGCCATAAATCCTAAACCATGAAGTCTATTGAAACGAAATAAACAGAAATACATAGAGTAATAGTTCTTTTTTTAAATAAAAAGTACTCATTTCACGATTGATAGAAACTGTAATTTCGAGTACAGGGTACCCTTAAGGTTTTAGTAATAAAATAGTGATATCATGAAGTCTTTATGGGTTCAAGTTTTTGAGTAATATTTAGAAGTAGATTGTTTTGTCGTACTTAAATAGGTAGATATCTCTAACTTCAAAATTTGGGATACTCTGGAATTAAAGCTATTCCATCTGAAATCCGTAATGTTTTATTAATAAAATAGTGATATCTTGAAGTCTGTATAGGTTTATGTTTTGGAGTAATATGTAGCTGTAAATTTTTTATTTCTTACGAAAATACTTAGATATCCATAACTCAAAAATTTGGAATACTCTGGAAATAATGCTATTCCATCTGAAATCCTTAATGTTTTACTAATAAAATTGTTATATCATAAGGTCTGCATGGGTATACGTTTTGAAGTATTAGGTAGAAGTCAATTTTTTTTGTCATCCGAAAATATATAGATGTCTGTAACTGGAAAATTTTTGATA